>JAPUBX010002048.1:0-173499 GCA_028672205.1 Proteocephalus fallax | reverse complement strand
AACAATACTGTACACCTCACACTGGATAACACAAGGACACAGCTGCCTCTTATTATATTCCTTCTGTCGGGAATCATTGCCCACATTCAATCAGTTTTCATCTTATCACGAATGCCTATGACGTGTGCATGTTTTCAACGTTATGCGTTACAAAACCTTATAATTATAGTGAAGAAGCGTGAACATAAATCGTGTTTTGACACAATTGAAACAGAATCGGGATATAAACATAGGTCTGCAGTATGTGATTAGTAAAACGAGATAATCGAAGACAAAAATAAAATTAGGAAATACTACCTTAACGAGTGAAAAACACAAAAGTTTGCCAACAATAGGCATAAACACAAACCAATCAGTGAATAGTTGTAAGAATTTGAAAGTGCGCAATTACGTAAAAAATATTTAAACCATATTTTGCGTAAAATATTACGTTGCATATATTAATTAAACTTTATTATACTTTATTGGTTTATTTTTGAAATATATATACATGGGTTGATTGTGTAGGTAAAATGAAGCAGAAAATAGAAAAAGATAAGTTGTTTAAAGTAGATTTAGGTGATGAGAATGAAGAACAAAACAGACAGGGATGTTGTATGAAATTATTTGTGAAAAAGGAGTTTAAGCAGAGTTTTTTTAAAAACATGAACACGTTTCAACATGGTATTCTCCGTAGTAACTTTTAAATACATTCATTTTAAATTAGAAAAACCAGACAAAGCTTCGTTAACCAGTTTTAACATGGCGGCACGAATTTGCCAGACATCGCAAACAGAAATCATTATATGTAGCTCGTTTCAATGGTATCGAACGGGGTCCTTGACAAATTTCTTCTGTTAATATGTCACTTATTAACTAAAATGGATACTTATCTTCGATGGAAGAGCGTCGTCTCAACAAGTGGGCTTTTGTCGTAATTGCCTTTCACACGACCGAAGACGAATAGGCGTTCGAGAATGTTTCCCGACGGTAACAAAGTGTTTTTTTAAAAAAAAAAGCAGATGATGGGGACCCAGATGCAAAATATGTCAGACAAATGTAATAAAGAACACAGAAAACCTACTCATACTCGATTTTAAGTCTGAAATGCGAGGAGCCATTCATGAACTCATTGAAAGCCATCGTTGCCCTCATTTGAATCCGCCCAACTGGAGATGAGGCGGAAGAGTTTGTCCGCTTTCGAATTCGCCGCCTTCACGAAACGCACTACCCCAACTACGTCACACTGTTGGCGAAGGACCTCCCAGGGCGACATATCTCGCCAGAGGTAGCTGTAGAAGTCTTTGCGGTTTGTAACTCCGGCAATCTCAAGATACATCGGTCGCTTTGCAGGGGTGATTCTAGATGAAGCGATCAACAATCGCCCTGAATCCGCTCACCTGAGAGCCATAAATTTTACTAGCACAAAAGGAGTTCTTAATTAATTTATTGCACAAGACGAAATAGACACAGCATATCAATCTCAATATAAATTACTTTACAAACTGCAGTAGCTAGGCAAGCGGAATAGTACAAAAACGGGCACGTGATGGACCCGGAATTCCTGCATGTCCCCAAAAGCCGCCGAACACAATGACTTGGGCCAATTTTATATTTGGAGCTGAGTTTTCAGTACCGAGTGTTAACCACAGTAAAAGCTGGTCCGCATTCTTAGTTATAAGAAAAAAGACATTCGTCTTGTAACTGTTCCTCTTCAATGCAAAACAAAATACGAAACAAAATAGCGCACACGTGATAAAATTAATCCATAAACAACCTTCTTAATACGACTATATTGTTTTTTTCTTATAATAAAACGACTACACGTGTCAAATCATTGGATAACATGTAGAAGTAGTGACCGAAAACTACGAAATTGATGTCTTAACTTTTATGTATGGATGCTGTTTGTTTGAAATGTGTTGATAATGATGGGTCATTGCATTTAAACGTTCAAGGCTACTCTTGCAATTAGACCCCTTGATGGCTATCAGACGAATTAAATGTAGTACTTTCATACAGATCGCCCACGAGCGCCGTCCTAAAAAAATACATTCAAATGCTCAACTAATAGCATTCCTCAACAAAAAACACTGTTTCAGGGTTAAGGATCATTATTCTTCGTGTTCATTACTGCCATGGAAAAGTGTTTTCTGAAATGCAAAAAAAAAGATGCCAAAGAAACCAACGTCAGAGAGATGGCAATGGGAACCACTGAAGACTCACCCGCAATCAACGTGCGGAGTTCTAAGGTGCGCACATGCACGTCTGCACAACCAATCAGCCGCGCGAATGGCTTCATTGTTTTCTGTTACAATGGCAAATTAAATTAAGCCGGTTAACGCACGAGTCAGGAAAACTAATCAGCGTTTAATTCGGTAAAGCGGCAACACAGAAAAATCGCGATAGATTAAATTGGACGATGAGAATTTTTCTCTATGAATCTGAGTTCAAGTTAGTGCAGGTAAACAAGATCTCTGGAAAAATCTTAACAAATTGACAGGAACCCGCATCCCATACCTACCAAGTGGTGCTCTAGACCTTGATGCTCTTAACGATGGCTTTTTCTTCAAATCCGCTCACCATTCCGTGGTACCTCTTGTTGGATCTCTTAATCCCAGCGCTTTCCTGCCCGCTCACGAATCCTCTATCTCCCAAATATTGGCTGGCCTCAAAAGCATCACAGCGGCTGATCCCGACAGGGTCCTCCCCCCGCGATTCTTAAAATCTATCACCGCGAGATTTCTCCGTTTGTCTCCCAGCTCGTCAATCATTCCTTAGGAGAATGCTCCTTTCCTTCGGAATGGAGAGATATCGCTATAACACCAATTCATAAACCGACCAATGGTTCTGCCGTACCTGTGAAGTATAGACCTATAGACTTATAAAATACGCGGATGACTTGACTTTATGCCATGCATGCAAGACGGATAGTGATTCTCAATAGCTCGGGCAGGCAGTCACTGAGGTACTCGAGTGGTCTTCGGAGAATGGTCTTCTGTTGAATGCATCAAAATGCATCTCCATAACTTTTTCCTTGAGAGCCTATGTTGACACTCCTGAAATCTTTTTATTCGATAATTTTGCCTCGAGTTCAAAATCGAAATTCCTCGGCGTTATTTTTAATAGTCGGTTATCATGGAGTGATCATGTGGATGCCGTCTTTGGTAAATGCCGTTGCCTCTGCTTCCTAGTTCGCCGGTTCAGGAGACTTGGTTTAAGCTCTAGCCATATAAAACCCTTTGTTCGTGCCTTTATAATTCCTCTTATTATATATTGTTCTCCAGTAATTTTTCCCGACATTTTAACCCTTCATAGACTTTTTAAAATTATCTCGTTTTCAAGTGGTCTGCCTATTCTCTCTATTCAGGAAATCATCGTTCAACGCCACTTCAATAATTGTTCACTAATCGCTGCTCGTATTTGAAGTGACCCCTCCCATCCCCTCTATTGGACCAATGCGTAGACTATACTGTTCGATACTAACAAGAACGGCGGCATATCGCAATTCGGTCATTTCTTATTTGTCCCGATTTTTAGTTTCACCAGAGCAGGTGAAACAGGAACTAAAAGACAATTTTCACATCTAATACTTGTTATACTGCCTCTTTTAACGGAACGTTTTGGTTTTCGTGACGTCAATAAAGTCACAAACAAATTTCAACATGGTATTCTCCATACTGACTTTTATATATGTTGATTTTAAAGGAGAAAAACAAGACAAAACTGCGTTAACCAGTTATAACGTGGCGGCACAAATCTGCCAGACATCGTAAACAGAAATCATTATATGTAGCTGGTTACAATGGTATCGAACGGGGTCCTCGAATAATTACTACTGTTAATATGTCACTGATTACCCAAAATGGATCCTTATCTTCGATGGAAGAGCGTAGTCTCAACGCACCGGTCCCTACCCGAAGGACGAATCAAGGTCGTCCGGAGTCGATTTTAATAAGGGCTCTCTTCACTTGTCTCCCGAATAGCTTGTACCTTTTACAAAGTCGGCAAGTAGAAATATTTAGTTGGTAGTAATTGTAAAGTAAGACCATAATTTATTTCGCATTTAAATTGGCGGACTCTAAAGCGCATCTTATGAAATGGTGTTCGCCAAACGTTTTCTTATTGTTCTAGGGTAATTTCACGTTTTTCAATTCTGTCTATTTTTCCGCAGCCATAAGGTCGTCGAAATAATTTCAAACTCTCGTAAATAACCTCGTCTCTGTAAGAATACGTGTTTACTGCAGGAGAGATTAGGATTACATGCGCGGCAGAGGATCGGATAGTAGGTCACGGATATAGCGACGATGTCTCGGCGTTGACTCGAGTCCAATATCGACTATGCCACTGTCGGGATTCGCAGTTCGACGTTAACTTAACCCACTTAACCTTTTTACGACATACGCGTCTAAAAAGGGTAATATATGAGAACGCAAACCGGGGTATAATCAAGAAAGGTTTCTTGATTCAATAATACAAAGGCACGACGTTAAGTCGGGGATGGTGCGTTCGTGGGTCGAATTCGGTTCGTGTGCGGTAAAACAAAAAGGGACCAATCAGGTCACTACATGGCTCCCCCTTAGACTCTTCGTCGTCAGGGGAAGAGATACAATAAGGATGGCTGGGGGGTTGCAGGTTAACAGACGGTAAATTAATGGGCAAAGTTTGTTAGATGCGGGGATGTGCGGCTGATACGACCGCTCCGTGTGCGGGAGGTCGTCCGTGCGTCAGGCGGTTCCGGACTGATTCGGGCAGGGGCAACAGAAGATGGCACAATAGAGTTTCCTGGGGGAATCGCGTCGTTCGGTTGGCCAGTCAGTTCGGGTGGATTGCGAATTGGAAAAAGGGTTCTTATCGTGTCTACCGATGCGATTCGTATGCGTCGTAGCATGAATGGCGTTCGGATCGACAAAAGGTGGTTGAGGTTAGAACAGAATGGTGAGAAATCGGCTTCACCTGGCTTTCGTGTCGATCAATGCGAGTCGTATGCGTCGTAGCATGGTTGGCATTAGAATTGACACAAAGCGGTCAGGAGAGTACGTCATTGTTTGAAAAAAAACTTCTGCTGTGCGCTTTCGTGTCGATCGATGCGAGTCGTATGCGTCGTAGCATGGTCGGCATGAGGATTGACATAAAGCGGTCGAAGAAGTAGGTAACGCACATCCTGTTTCGGTCGAATATGGGTGATAAAAATAGATTTTAGTGAAAACGTCGTCTTAGTGGTGGCCTGTAATTTTCGCAGCACGAGATGAGTAGAACGGGACGAAAATGTTCGAAAATGACGTTGATCATAGTAGATCTGACGGTGGATCAGAAGATTGCTCAATGGGGGCGCTCATCAGAAGAAAATCCGAAACAATTATGCTCGCCAATGTCGGGATTCGCAGTTCGACGTTAACTTAACCCACTTAACCTTTTTACGACATACGCGTCTAAAAAGGGTAATATATGAGAACGCAAACCGAGGTATAATCAAGAAAGGTTTCTTGATTCAATAATACAAAGGCACGACGTTAAGTCGGGGATGGTGCGTTCGTGGGTCGAATTCGGTTCGTGTGCGGTAAAACAAAAAGGGACCAATCAGGTCACTACACCACGCTCATTCATGTAAAGGAAAATTTTGGCAGTTTCACAAATTGATATGCCAACATGGCTCACCTATTGCCTGCACGTATTCAACATTTTGATCGTCCTGAAATCATGTCGGAGAACATCCCCCCAGGAGATGCGGGTTAATCTAGTCACAATCATCCCAATAAAGGACTCCCCGGACACAACAGAAACCAAAAGAAGACAAACGACCACAAAAATATATTTGGAATCTATTTAATGAATAAAGAATGCTTAACTTTGAATTACTGCGAATGCATGGGGCGATAGATACGATAAAGGAACGTGATTAAAATAAGGAGCCCCGTAGATGTGCAGCATCAGTTACGTTCTGCGAGCGGTGGCTTAGGAAACTCGAGGGGTCTTCGACGCCGCAGATTTCCCCTCCATCGCGTCGGAGTCCCACTGGGATGATGCTTGACAGCAGAAGCGGCATCCGTTTGATGGCAGCCCGGTTGGTTCACGGCAGTGTCAGCAGGAGGTGAATTTTGCTGACCATCGCCGTCAAACCAGAATCCGGCCGGTGTGGCGGGGAGCCGGTCAATGCCGGGGGGGTCCTCTCCGTCGACGGCCTCCATGGAGGTGATTGGGTTGTGGATGTGGTGCTTGCTTGTGGTGGCTCGGAGGCGCTCCGCGATCTCTTCCGCCGAGTAGTTGGCGGTCTGGTAGTACTGACAGAGAGGCAGGTTGGTGAAGAGGAGGCAGTGAGAGGGTGGGCGGGTTGATGAAGAGGAGGCAGAGAGAGGGTGGGCGGGTTGATAAAGGCGAAGCAGAGAAAGGGTGGGCTGGTTGGTGATGGCGAGGGCAGGTTATCGACTAACGAGAGATAGCCTCACCTTTTCACAGTCCCGACATGTTTTGGTGTTTGAGTGTGGCAACATCCCTAACATCTTCACTAAAGACGGATGGTCTGCTTTCCGGGGGAGTGAGGTGGTGCTGAAAGGCAATTGGACGTCGAAACTGCGTTTACACTTTACAGCATGACGCAAGCAATGCCAAGGGAATGCCAATGTTGGAATTTATATTTGATGGCCAAACAGTGAGACATTCTAAACCCAGAGGGGTCGACATGTCCTGTGCAAAGCAGGACATGAACATGAAGCACAGCTTGAAGAACCCTGGGAAATTTCTGTTTTAGAGATAATAGGAAATTGGTCCACTCTCTCTCTCTCCCTATTATGACTTTGAATCAATACTACTTAGTCGACTTAAATGCAACGGCCTAGTCGTGTAATAAGAATCACAATAAACGAACCTAGAGGTGGTTAATTTAAGCGCACCAACATTTTCAGCGTCCTCCAATTGGGTCTCTATATCCTACAAAACATTTAAAATGGAATGCGTAAGAATAAAATAGCATCGACTCGACTCCACTTGACGAGACGATGTGGCGCACTCGTCAATACATCAGCGAGTGAAAACTCATCGTCTGACGGCGTTGCAAACGGGTTGACGGCCCATTTGTGTCTCAATAACGGAATCCCACTTGGTTGTGGACCGAAATTCTCCGTCGGTTTGGATTGGGCAGAGTGCGAACCTTTGATCACTGCCGTCTTACTGGGCTGTGCTGCAGTCGGACTATTCCGTTTGGCAAGTAGTTTATTGACCACTTGGCACCTTTAATGTCTTCACTAACAACTGAACTGGCGACTGCAGATCCCAGCACCCGACCCACCTTTTGCAAAACCACTGGTGTTGGCGAGCCCCCGAGCGAAGGGAGCCGGTCATTGTGCGTCCCCTTTGCCTTTGGTTTCCCACCTGCTAAATCGAGATGAAATTGTAGATGATTTTTACGGCCACACCAACGACGAAACGAAGATGATGATGGTGACCTCACCCTTTCGAGGAACCCCCGCGGGAGGTGGCATGGTCTTTCGGCCGCCGCTGCCACCAGTCTTCTCGGTCTTGATGGTCGAAATGGAGGGGAAGGTGGTCAGATCGGCGCCGGTCGCGTCGCTCCGGGGGTCGCACTCCGACACGTTCCATTCGTTTCTAACTCGAGGTGTCTGTCTTCTCTCGTTTCTGTCCGCCTTGGAGGCCGCGACTGCTGTTCCCGCGGGTTGGTAGTGGCGACAGGAGGGCTTGTGAATATGATGGGAGGTGGAGGGGGATCTGTAATTTATGAAAATTCGATCAAGAACTGATGCATTTTGCGATTCCAGGTCCCCCATTACATCTCAAACACGTGCCAGGCTAGTGGTGCGGCATACCTGCTTTCAGAACCACAAATTCTCTCGCTAAAACTTACGTTTTCAGGCCGCCAAAGTGTGCCGAGGGTGCCGCGATGACTGAGAGCTCTTGGTCTGCGAGGTCACGGTGATTGACGGCCGCTCGAATTACCTTCGAGGCGTCATAGGCCACGGATGGTGGGCTAAACGAAGCCATGCCTATGATTGGTCTGTCACGCGCATTAAGGATAGGCGATGACCCCCGTCTAGATGAAACAGCCACGGGCGCCCGTGTGCCTGCTGGGTCAGACACTGCACGCGTAGTCGTCGCCGTCGTAGAAACGAGGGTATTTTCACTGTCCGTCGAGGGCGGCTCGTCGTCGTAGCCCGCAGATGATTGGTCGCCATGGACATCTAGGCGAAAGACAGACCAAGTACACAGTAATTGGGCTTCATGGCCATTCATAAAAGGCACGACAGAGACGGATTGCTCACCCTCTTCGGCCTGCGTCTCAGCAACCAGGACGCCGCTTTGGGGTCGGTTTGTGGCATCCTGTGCCAGCCGGTTATTCGACTCGCCGAGACACCGCCGTTTCTCCGAGGGTCGCTTGTGGAGTTCGGCAGCGCCTGGAGGGCCTGGCGTCGCAATTGCCGCTGTGGAATCCACCGCGGAGGACATCGACAGCTGCAACAAGTCATCAATACTCTCCATAAAGCCATGACAATCTCCATCAAGTCATCACTAACGTGGAAGATGGGCGTTACAAAAGAGAGACAACTGAATCTTGACTTACGTTGAAACGAGCTCTCTTCCGATTGACATTTGAATCCGGATACGATTTCGGCTGTGGGGGCTCGCGCACGATGATCTCGATTGCGCACTTCGAGCACACGGGTTTTGACATGCACATGCTCTTCAACTGGTGTCCTATTGAGAGCAATTGGAAAATAGCAAACACTTACGCAAGCCAAGGATTTCCAGCTCCTTGCCTTCAAGCATGCAGTCTTTCTTTTCTATTTCTCTACACGAAAACTGTTAGAATTGGTTAGGCACAAACCTCTGTAGCTGTGTCTTTTGGGTATTCAATCGCTGCATGCCAGAATCGAAATCACTACGAAGCCGATTGATCAGGTTCCGAATATCTTGGAGAAAAATAGGCGAAAGTAAAGCTGCTAGTTTAACGTTCTTACCGCATTAAGGTAAAAACAGATAGATTTCGAGACATGGCAAAAGAAAATATCTCTCAGACGGCGACACAAATATATTTGTTTTATTTGCCATTGGTAAGACTCTGTGCAGAAATCTCTGCGTCTGCGACACGCATCAACTTTTTGCTGCTACAAATACGATCTCCGGAAGCCAACAGGCAAGCGACAGTTATTTCAATCCAATTGACGTTAATGCCTTAAAAAACAGTGGCCTTGTTTAACTTTGTGCACCGTAATGTGATGTCCTACGAATTCACCGCTATAGTAACTATAAGTATGCTCAATTGACTAACTGCTGAGTATGGCGAAATTTCGAGGAGAAAGCAGTTGGCAATTATCCAGTCAGACGGAAGAAGACATGAAATGGCCAGAGACGAACCCTACTGTGGTTAGAGATAATGTGGCATATTTGCGGTATCTGGAGTAACGCAAAGCCCCTGATGCACAACAATCCGATTGAGGAATTACGATGTAAAACGTCAAGGGGTTTTAGACGAACCGAAGAACCCGCTACTGAAATCCCTCACTACTGAGGATAAGGAGTGAAAAGAAATAATCATCTCAAAAATGTCTGGCATCATGACTGTGCGCATGAAAGTAAACGGTGGTACATTTCTCGAAGAGACAATGTGTTTGATTGTTGGAGGCTCCGATCAGCCGATCGTGACCGTGGAGAATCGAGTAGAGAAATCACTGGGAAGTTGGCTCACGACTAAATAAATCTCGAAACTCACAGAAACATGCAAGAAGTGACACCAACGGTTGAGTATTGACTAATACATCGTACGACTGCAGTCAGTAATAACGTGCCATTTATAAGTATATAAATTCTAAAAAAACACCCACCTTCTACGTTACTGTGTGAAATTGATAAGTGCCGTACACTTGGCTCATTTTACATAAAATTAAACAGCCGTACTTATGGTAGAATAAATGAAAGTAAATCAAAATGTTGACATACCATCGACAGCACCCGTACATTCTTTCCATTGTTTCAGGCGAAAATCCACAAGGGCGTTAATCGTATTACTTTCAAAACTTTGTAATGCACCAGCACTGTCTAAGTTATCCCACTCCATTATTGGTATACGGGAAGGACGGCTCAAATTTCAATTGTGTCTTCGATGCAGTAAAACACGATCGGTGACCATAATAAAAATAGCTTTACCGAAAATATGTTTAATAAGCTGAACAATTATTTATTGAAATAATGTGTACTCTTTACTTTTTAATTAAAATATATATGTTTGGTGAGTACATTGATAAGTTGAGAATTCCAAATTAATATCTCTATCAGTTATCGTTATAAGTGTCGCCAGTGTTAATTTAATAATATACAAAAAAGGAAATCATTTTAAACGAATTTCGTAAGAAACTTTCTTTAATCTCTCTCTTTTTATCAATAAATTATGCATAAGATTTCCAAAGTCATATCATGCTTTCTTGGTTGTTAATATTGAAAAATAAAGGAATGATAAAAATTAAACATTGTTGGGGGAATGTGACATTGTAAAAGGTAGCGACTGCTTGTTTTTTATTTACCCATACAAATGTACAGTAAGACTTTTCGTTTGGCAAGTGTCGGAGGAATTAGGGGAAATGAGCCAGGGTATTCTCAGCCGCGGTTGATGAATCTCAAACAAATCAACACACTATCCGGTTAACGAATGACGCGCAACTTTCGTTACAATAATGGAAGACATTAATTTCGTAGTTTTCGTGCACTACTTCTACAATCATGACATTCAATTGTCGCCCGTTCGCAACTAACGATATGGTAATTCGAAGACTTCGTGGCCCAAAAATCAGAATGGCACGATGGCCAAAGACGAATGTCGGGAATGAATAATATTGTTTATTTTTCAAACAATAGTAAGGGCCCGACCTGGGCCGAAAACGCCGACAAGGCGCGATGCTTAGCGCCCGCTGCAAGCGAGTCCTGTCTGGACACAAGTTGGGCGTGTCGTGGTCAAAAGTGGGGGGCCGGCCAGTATAATGGATGTCATGCGTCTTGAATAAATAAACACACCATTTAAGATCACTACAACGACAAGAGAATCTGTTATTTTATCACACTTTCCGATTCCAGGAAAGCAGTTCATAACAAAGTCTAATTAAAGGAAGCATACAATTACTATTACTGACATCGAAAAGAAAGAATCAGGTTTTTAGCATATCTGGATTATGGAGAATTAACCCAGATTCTGAAACGTTTCATCCTTGATTCCCGTTGTTCAGCTTATCTCCGTAAGTTGCCAAGACTTTCACATATGATTTCTAGTGAAAAGGAAGCAGATAATTTAACTCCAAGTGTAGGGGATTGCAATAGAAGAAACTTCGTTCATAGAACTTAGGGCAGCCACCTGCTGTTGATTGTGATAAAGTGGGAGCGACTGATTTATTCGGTGTATTCAAGACAGGTTCTAGCATTGTCGGCACCCTATCCTAACTGGCCATGTTCACCCAGAACTGCCCCACTTCCTGCACGCCGATCCAATCATCGTTTTGTTCAACTTTCTCTTATCCAATCCAATCCTCGCGGTTTCCTTAACCTCTCGACCCGAAGCGGGGTCGTTACTCCTGACTTGTCCTACAGCTTCGAATAAGAAGGAGCAGATGGCCCAGTGTGGTGTGTATTCTTCAGAACAATTAGAGGAAGGTTAGAAAAGATATGAATCAGTAAGAACTATACTGGTTTAGTTGGTCGAATTGTTGCCGTATTCGGCCCAGATCGGTCTTTAACTATTGGTTGTATAATACACAATATTATTTATTCCCAACCTTCATTTTTGGCGATCGTGCCATTCTGATTTTTGGAACAATTTTCCTTCGTCGATTTCGAAATCCATACCTATCCTACCGTCCCAAACCTCGCACCGAAGTGGTTCCCGTAATGCACTCCTAATTGTATCTCTTCTCCTGTCGACGAAGAGATGACCTTAAGCGTTTATTTATGTCACACGCATTGCTTCTATTCAACCGGCAACCTCCTGAGAAACCCCAACGTCTAAGCCATAATCAGTTTGTGTTACTTCGCCATTTCAGACGAATCGGTATAATGTCGAACTGTATAAAGGCCCCCCATGGTTATCTGAATCATTTCCCTCATTTCATATTGATCCCATCGTTTTCTCTTGCTCCAACTGTTCTGAATTTTAATCCTCATTAGACCTTTAAGTAATTCTTTATCAATCCGACGCCGCGGATCTTCAACACGAACTCGATTCTTCCAAACACCTTGTCTTCACAACCCTCGTAAACAAATACTATCCCACGCCCATCTTTCCCAACTGTTCGTAACCATCGTGAAGACAAGCTTTTCCTCATTTCTGTGATTGATTGCAGACAATTTCCGCCAGAATGCTATCAAGACTTCCATTTCGGGAGATCCGTCGGTCTCTACTCAGCCTACTTGTGGTACGGACCTATAATTGCTGAACGCTTGTCGACTGGTCGCTCGACCAAACCTTATCTATTTGGAGGGTTTAATTTGTCATTCTTACTAATTTAGTTCCTTCCGGTTAACTTATAAGACTTGCTACATCATTTTTTGTGTGTTCTAAATATTCCTGCTGTAAGGATTAGTGCTTGTGACGTTAATAATGTGAATGGTATTAGACAAGCAGCCCCACAAAGTCCGTTTCTCAAATCAAGCACACATTGTTGGAAAGATTCTATTGTACAAATTATCTAAACGAGTTCGTCAAGGGAGAAACACCATTATATGCACGTTTTCGATTGCGTTTTGTAGTAAAAAAGAAAGCAGGAAATGAGAAAACCAATGATGAGAAAAGGAACCAGTCACAGTTCGGTACGCCAGGGAACGTTCGTCGGCATGCCGTAGAAGTACTTCATACCGGCGATGACAAACACAGAAACCATCATTCCGAATGTCAGGGCCATACAGAAGGCCCAGACCAAATCCTATTGGGGTAAAAATACAACCACACTACTACTATCGAGAAACTCAGTAGTTGAGAATGCATTGCATATGAAAACTCACTCCGAATTCCTGGTTTTCCTTCTTCTTCTCAACACTGGTCTTTATGTTGGAGACAAAGTCCTTTTGTTTCTTTCGCTGGTTTTCACCTGTAAAATGAAACGCGCATTAGAGAATTAGACGGGTGACCTGTGATGAGTATATCAACATGAGCGTAGTGGCGTGCGCTTGTAATCTAGCAACCTGGAGGCCGGGTGGCGGAAACTGTCTCGCGCGCGTTATGGACAAGGCCTTCTATGGCCGCCATTACCTCGTTGTTATTTCCTCCATTCCTGTTAAACATAAAAATGCTGAAAGTTCTAGTCTTTGTGACCTTAATAAAGCGTAAACATTATTATTAAAAAAAATGAAATGGTAAATTGCTCCAAAGAATGTCTTCTCTACTAAACAAAAAATCAGAGCCAAATTAAGAGCCCTTCTCGTCTGTGGAGCTTTAACTAGACAGAAGAGAGCCTTTAGCGCGAGCAAACAAAGGCAGGTAAAAGAGGTTGGTGTGCTGAATATATAGTATCGAAACTAACGGTTTATCAAAGGGTATGACAAAGTATCACAGTAAAACAAGGGGTGTTACACAAAAAAAGAAAGCGATCGGTTAGAGCATTAGTGGTGTCGAACTCACCATGATCACTTTCTATAACATTCATAAAGTTTCGATTTATGGCTGCTATATTTGAGAAGGGTTTGTTGTTTCAAATACTGGTCGACAACAAGGATCTTAGTGAGGGAGAAGCGATTCGATTTGCTACGCCTTTTCCTTTGGGATGGAAGTAGTGAAACCACACAGCCGGCTGTAAATATACTCAGAATAGGCTATCTGTTGGTTTCGCCTGGCATTACAATGCTCCCGAATGGCCAATCCACGAAGGAAGAGGAGTTGGTCCAACTACGAGTCGACAGCTCCAGGAATGTGGAGATTAGTCTTCGGACTAAGATTCGTGTCTATCGCACCGCTATCCGACCAATCTTAACCAATCCGATAGTGAAACTTGGCCACTGCGTGTCGAAGACACCACGAGATGGGACGTAATCGATCACGCCTGTCTGCGACGAATCCTGAAAGCGGACTCGCGCGACAAGCTCTCAAACAACGAAAAAAGGCAACGATTTTCATACTCAGATTAGCTGCCAACCCTCAAACAACGCCGTAGGCTGCAGTGTTTCAGTCACGTTCTGTGCCACCCAGCGACAGAGCTCACAAATCTCTGTCTTTCACAGTTTGGCGCTGATCGGGCCGGTGGACGACAAAAGACGCGAATCAGTCCCGTCAAGGTGGACATGGAGTGATTATAGCTACAACAAGTCGACTGGATGCGTCGCTGGAAACAGAATTGCATCCTCAAAAAAAGAAGAAACGTGGGATTAAGACATCCTTAGGGGAGGGGGGCTGATTTTGATAAAACGACCTACGTCGAAATGATGGTATTGGAAAAATGAGCTTTGGAGGAAAATGCGAAATGCGACAACAAAGTCTCTACGTTCGCTAGAGTGCATTGATCAACTCAAGATTAACGATCAAAAGCGTTATTTGTCGACTGAACCTGAAATTTGAGTGCCTCGTAAGGGGTGTGTTCATCCATTCACGAACAGAGTAAAATGTGTGCGGCTATTCTCCATTGGAACAAAAATCATGAAACCGGCTTATCCTTTAGTAGGACATGGCCTCGTAAGTTTTATTTGATAAACTGGCATAACTTTGGCACATAAAAGCGGTGTCTGTGATGAACAAACCTCTTACGAGGCACTCGAATTGCAGGTTCAGTCAACAAATAACGCCGTTTATAATTAATCTGAACCAAAGCATACAGAAACGTAGAGACTTGGCAGTTTTTTGTGAAATTAAACCCTAGTTGTCTAGATCATGGGTAATTCCGATGAAGCCTGCTCATCGTGTAGTAGGGGATAATCGTAAATTCTTTGCCCGACTCAAGGTCGAGAAAGAAGCCCCGAAGAGGTACTGACAAACTACGAAACCCGTAAAAAGTGACAACAAACGACGGATTCAGTGATGGTTTGATGTCCAAATTCATAAGGCGGAATATTTAAAAAAATTAAGCTGAAAATGAAACACGCCCCTATGCATGCGTGAATCGGAACAAAGTGTGGTTCCTGATTCTTCTACGGAGATACGCCATACGATGCTGCGAAGGTGTCTCTGATATACCCATGTTTTTAAAACGAAATTTACGGAGGCCTACCAAAAACCGATTTCATGCGTTCCAGGTCTAACAAACAAGCGAATATAATATGCAATATGATGAAACATTGAAATTGTGTAATTATAAAGCTTTAATATAGAAGGTGTTCGTGACAACAGTCTAATATGTAAGAGCAATTGCACGAGGAATGTGCGTGTGGAAGTAATGAAATAAAACGTATTAATTAATTTTCAAATGTTCTGTATGGTGTTTGCCCGTCGTGATGAATGCAAGTAGAGAAAACACCAGGTTTTGGACCAACGACTAAACTAAACCGGTTTGTATGGGAGAATATATAAGGGGTTGTATCAATAGATGCATATACTGGTCCATATAGCTTTATAGCCTTAGCTCATACCAAATGTAGACTATAAGTTACCTTAGATAAGTACACAAAGGTAAAATTATTTCCTCAGAAAACACAAAAGAGAATAAGCGAAAATATGCACAATGTGACGTGGTTGAAGCCCAAGGAACAATTTAGATAAATTGATACAGGAGCAGATAATCGATTGAATTAAACGAAAAGTAAATAAAATGATGAATCAATTAGGACATGCTCACCGATGGCACGGCGAAAAGTATCAGCTGGGAGCTGATTGGAGCACTTTTTGCGTCCCATTCTATATCTGTACGAGAAAAATGTCATAATTATATTCTTGAAAATCTTCATAAATTATTATGCGAAATTTAGAATACAGAAATACTGCATACTGAACATGAAAGGGTTAGAAACTCACCAAACGAAATGTAAGCGGTGAGACACAATAAGTACATACATCTCAGTTCAAGGTTATTTCAAGTAGTACAACTATTTACGAATGGAGCTAAATAAATTAGGATCACGGCAGTTTCAGCTTCAATTTCGTCAGAAATTCAAACCTTTTTAAATGAATGGTCTGTTCAGAAGTTAAAGATAAACCCAATTAACAACTAATTTATGAAGTTGACCTCTAACCTCAAGGTTTTCCCTATTGAATTGCGTTCCTCTACAGTTTAATATTGGAGCCATTTGCTATGTCGGCGAGAAGTGCTACATACGAGTATTGTGAAAGAGCTACGCCTCTTGAAGACACGGAATATCCACTTTCTGTACACTATTGTGGAGGTTAATGGTTTTTTTTATCCCCATGCAATTTCTTAGAATGTTCCATGCCGATTGAATACTGTGAATTCGCGGCTGATCCAGCCAAATGTAAAATTTGGTTGGAAAAAAACCTGCCAGAAGTATTTGAACAAATGACTGCAGGTGATCAGCCTTCCGATGAGGGCGGCTCGAAGAGAAAGTCTCGACAAAATCGAGGAGGGAAAGGCACTGGTGGAAAGAAACCGGTGGAGCAAAAAATCACAATCTTTCGTGCTTCTCGTGGCAAAAATAAATTCACTACAAGTGTTATGGGCCTCGACACTTTCGGTAAATATTTTAAAACTCCAACTGAGAACCCTAAACTAATAAGGATTTCATTGTAAATAATTACCTGCGAATTCGGTTATCGTAGCCCTTTGCATTGCTTCCATACAATTTACTTAATCTTTAACTCTCATTGGTCTTTTTTCTTAATATGCTGCCCCTAGGTGTCGAATTAAAGCAGGCGTCTAAATTCTTTGGGCAAAAGTTCGCCACCGGAAGTTCTGCCAACAACACTGGCGAAATCGTTATTCAGGGGGACGTCAAGTACGAACTCTTGGAACTTATCCCGCAAAAATGGACAAATGTGAGTCTTGTGCTTTGTCTGATTTCCCATCATATAGATTCCACAGGGGTCTATTGAGGATCTTGGTGACATGAAACGCTAACGCAATCGTGTGAAACTGTATTTTTGATGAAAATATACGTCTCAGATATTTCTGTTTTAAAATAAATTTATGCAAAGTAGCCAGTTTAATTGCTTTGTGCGGCTACATGGAGGCTAGTTCTTGGTTTAGCGGCGAAAACCTTAAACAACAGAACCAAACGCGTCCACATCGGCTCTAACATTTCGTAGTTGCCTGCCCATTCGTAAAGACCGACATGGTGATGACGAAAGGCAAGTTAGCAAGGCCTTGTCAGGACGCGACTAAACTATTGCAATCGGCAGCTTCGTGGGTTTGAGACAACGATGTCACGTTCAATCATTAGAACCTTATGTGCGCCAGTCTAATTGGGAAATTGTTCTCAAACATCGGTCAGTTTAGCGCGATCGAATTGTCGGTGGTCTGCTGCGTTATTCACCTCACCTTGAAGTTGAACAATACCTCTGAAACCTTGCGCATTTTGTAGGCAGCCTCGCGTACTACTGTCGAAGCATATAATATATTGATTGATACGTTTGGTGTTGTAACTGCAAAGCCGCGGGTTTCTCTGGGATAGAACTGAACTGCCTCCTCCTCCTCACTGCCAACGATTTGAATGTATTGTACATATAGGATACAAGACATGAGTATTGAATACATCGTTTATTAAGGATCAAGTGAAAATTGAGAATATACTAAAGAATCCATTTGAAGCCACGACAATACGGCGTTAGATAAAATATGCCGTGCTGCTCGTCTTTAATAGGCACCTGGCGCCGAGAGACTCTGGTCGAGGAACTTGCGTTTTGAAAAGCAAAGCCACCACTAAAAAATGGCCACGACATTAAAGCCCGGTAATAAAAGTACACATAAAGGCAGGTGTACGATAAAGTACCTTGCTCGGTTGTGATTGGTCGTTTTCGTAAACCTTCTCCAACAGCCGAAGGCCGACTTCGGTGCGCAGTTGAGCAATATATTCGCGCATGACGGGAGCCTCGGACATCGATGGTTTCGTGTAGAGGTTGTTCAACTCCCGTGGGAAGCCGGCGTCCCCGGGAATATCGAAGCGAGCCAGGGAGAGCGACGTCAACTCTTTCGCGCCCAGGGATTTGCTGGAACACTTGAAAAAAAGAGGCACGATTCTGGTAAATCTACTCAGACGTCGATGATAATAGGAGGCAAGTAACTGTACCCTTTGCAGCTTTTTCAGGCATTCGGCGATGTAGAGAACCAAGTAGACAAGAACCCTGTCAGCATCACTCTAAGAGACGCGATACAAACAATAACAAATCAGGAATCCGTTGAATTCTGGTCCCATCTTGCGCTAATATCTGCATAATGAATACCTTGAATTCATATTGCCGGAAGAATGTAAGGGGTTTAAAATAAGTCAAGGCCTCGTCAATGATATCCTCAGCCAAATTAAGGTCGGCGGGAGCTGGTCCACGAGCCTTTGTACGCAACGGCAAAATTGCCATATTGCCGACACGCCGGGTGGCGGTTGTGAATTTGGAATGGAAGTTCGTCTAGGGAACAGTGGTGGCAATAAAACACCCGAATCGTTTAATGATTGCCAAAAATCATATTGTTGGTTTGTAATTCACAACTAGATACGCGTGAGGAATACCTTATTGATGGTCATGGATTTTATTAGCAGAAAACCAATTTTGATGCATGATATATCAAAAGCTTTTTAAAGCAACTGCCATTAACGGCGACATCTTATTGTAGTCGACGATAGCCGCTTAAAGGACGATGAAATATTCTAAAGTCAAACTAAACGCATTTATTATACTTATACAAAGCATCAAAGCCTTTTTAGAGCCGGCAAATATATATGATTATTACAGATTTAGAAAATTACTGAAAACTCACTTCCGCGTCCATTCGAACAAACTGTGTATTAAATGATTGGTTGAATTATATACTTTATAATCTCGACGTGTATTTGGTTTTATATGTAAAATTACTCAAACACAATTGTTACATTATTTAAATTTCGCGTACACTGTTGGAGAAAATTCAACGGCTTTTAATAGACCGTTTAATTAGATGCGAAATAGATTTGACTTTTTGACGGTCGCGAAATCTACAATCAATAAGCCGGTTGATTGGGTGCCGCTTTACTGCACAGCAAAAATGGCCAAGGATCGAAAAATCTACCTGCCTTAGCGATGCTAAATATATATATTATTTAAAAACACACGATAATAATAATTGTTAGCGCTATATTGGGGTCATAGGATAAAATCGATCAGCATAAACAATAAAATAACAATGCTAAATAATTAAAAGATCTTTTATTTCCTGCTTTACTTGGTGAAACTAAAAATCGCGACGAATGAGGAAGGCCCTAAAGGAATGGGCTGAATAGATTCGCTTGAATAGACGGGATTTCATGCGTCATCTAATACGCAGGAGCGGTAAGTGAAGCTGAATAGCGATTACGAATTACAAAAGCCAGCTCGATGCTTGGGATTTATGTGACTGATATTTGGTGGGTTGAATGCCGTATTCGTAGACACATTTGATGTGAAGCGGTTTGTCGATTATAACCGGATGCTGAATGCGAAACATTCTGGTGAACAACGTTTTTAAAAAATCCCCCGTAGTACAGAGATTTTCTCTTTATGAGTGCATCAAATAGCTTTGCCTAAGACCAAACTCGCCTGTTGGCTAGGGTCTTCAACATTTATCCGGTTTAAATGTTCATAACTACATTTTAAACCCTGAATATGATTACATTGTTTAATACTTATATGTTAAAGTGTTTTATAGAGCTGCAGTTCACATCACCAATGAGTTTGTTTGCTCTTGTAAGTCTGTGTGGGTAAGCAAAACTCGATTAATAAAACGGATGTCATCTAATGTCAACAGAACTCCGCCCTTTGTTTTTATTCGGTGAATCCCATTATCGGACGCTGTCCGAGCCCTCTTCGGCCTTACTGTTGCCCTATTTTTCATTACCCTTGTATGAATACATGCATCCTTACCCTGCAAACGAACCTGATGAACATGCCCCTATGTACTCACAAACACCTATGCTCCCCTTATGAAGTCAATCCTATACCCCACGAGGTGATGACTCTAGGAAAAACAAAAGACGGCGCCCCCTCTTGGGACATTCTTAATTAATAATAATAATAATTTTAATAATTTTTACGCTTTATTAAGGTCACAAAGACCAGAACTTTCAGCATTTTAATGTTTAACAGGAATGGAGGAAATAACAACGAGGTAATGGCGGCCATAGAAGGCCTTGTCCATAACGTGCGCGAGACAGTTTCCGCCACCCGGCCTCCAGGTTGCTAGATTACAAGCGCACGCCACTACGCTTGAGACACACTTATGCGCTTTGAGCTATCACCGAGACCTCTGCACAAAACAGTGCTCTCTCTTACTGAACCCAGATAAGATTATGGTGGATCCGACTCTCAAATCCTTAATGTGACGACTTCTTAGACACCTGGGAAAGCTAAATGCTGCACACCATCCTCGTTGATACTTTACCGAAATTCTCTCTTCGAGTTGCAACAATTTCAACACACATCTCGATTAGTTCCGGATTCCAGACACCGGTGCATTGAAGTTTCAAAAAACGGAGAATTCCGGCGCAGAGTTCGCAGATCGATCAGTGTGACCCTAACGCCGCGTTAGTGTTAAATAATAACAGCACACTAATTTCGAGTCCTTTTGCAGCTGTCCAAACCAATTCCCGTCGTCAGTTTCAGGCATCAGACCTCAGAATTATGAAAACACCTATCGTTCATTCGTTGTTTTAAAATGTTTAATTGCTGTAAGGAAAACATTATTTTACCCAAAACCGTTTTTCTTTATTTTAACATTTTTAGTATATTTTCTAATTTACTGTCAGCTTTGCTGTCGTTTCAAGCTATCTTTCTATTCCATTTCCTGTGAGAGATTGTTTTAAAACATCTACACTATCAGGGTTTTGATGATGCGAAACCCACTCACCAGCGAATAAACAACGCACCTTAGCATATTAGGCCCACGGAACTTAGAATTGGTAATTTTGATTATAAATAATTTACAGACAGGGCGATCAAAGTGTGGAGAATAAGCCGGAAAAAACTTAGTACAGCGTATCTGGTATTGAGGAGGCAGTGGCCTCTATGTACACAGCAGAGATGGTGGGTATGAAGAAGAAGAAAATGACGATGACGACGGGGAAGATTAAACAATATGTGTAGAAAGCGATGCGTTGCCGTAAGCTTGGAAGGCGACTGAGGAAGTTTTTGGCCGCGCGGTAGAGAAGCCAGGCAGGGCGTACAAAATCACAACATTACTGAGTGCTGCTCCGAAAGATCTACGAATATAGAGAAGTAAACCCATTGTTGTCTAAAAGGTTTGCTGGGTGGACGGGCATCGCAATTAGTGCCTCTTTTACAAGGCTACTTAGTTTGTTTTGGTTTCTACACGTTCTGTCCAAATGCATATGCTTGAATCTACTGCAAATTTAAAGACTCCTCTTATCGATCCAAATGCTTGAATCAGCTGCAAATTTAAAGACACCTCTTATCGATCCAAATGCTTGAATCAGCTGCAAATTTAAAGACACCTCTTATCGATCCAAATGCTTGAATCAGCTGCAAATTTAAAGACTCCTCTTATCTGCCTCCACATCCTCACCCAACCATTAAAACATAAATTTCACTTTTCTGAACCGTTTGATAAAGATACCTTCATTCTAAGTCCAATGTGGTCAGGATATGGAATTGGATCCTTCACCAGAGGGCCCAGATCGCCCAACAATATCGAACCACGGGCTTCCCACCTTCTTTGGTGGCGTTGTTCGTGAAGTCAGTGCCGGTGACAACAGACCGGCAGAAAGGTGCCCCGGCTCCAGAATTCCCTGAAGATGTCCGTTCGACAAAGAATCCTTCGAGTTGCCGAAACACTCATCAATCCAGTCACCATGAGAGACCTAGAGAAAAGAATTATTCGTAAGAACTGCTGATCCGTGGAAAGGATAGATGAAAGTGTCTATTCGCCTTTCCATCCGTGGCAGCTGAACGCGTAGCCAATTCAAGGAAGCCGTCGGCATCGGATATCTCGGTTTGGTGAGGTGTTGCTGATTGAGGGGCTGAACAATCAGTGATCGGCGTTTCCAGTTGCCCACTTTCGATCTTCTGTGGGTTGCCTGACAGGGATCCTCGAAAGGGATTTATTCTATCCAATGAACAAATCCCATCTTGCTGTCTCTGTGCTAATTGGTGTTGGGAACCTCGCGGGATGAGGATATTCTTGAGGGCAACATCCAATTCTGTTAAACGGGACGATGTAAATGTAGCCGACTGGGGCAGTCTAGACGTTGACAGCTGAAATGGAAAGCGAGCACTTAGGGGCTATCCAGACAAACAAGGGGTGTGTGGGTGTGTGGGTCAGGTGCAAATAAGCAAAATAGCCCACCGCGACTCTTCCGCTCGATGATTTCGCTGTTGGGGCAAGATATTCAAGGCGCTTCAAACGTTGTGCCATTTCATGAAATCCCTCAGAAAGATTTCGATGTTGGTAGCGCAATTGTTCGATTTTGTGCTAAAAATAATGCAGGAATTGTTTAAATAAAAACCGGTCACGGCAGTCCATTTGGTGATTATGATGACGATGATGGCGCACGCCTACCTGCCCCTCCAATCGCGCAACCGCCTCCACCCGAAGCTGCTTCATGAGTCGATGAATCTGGTAGACGGCAATTCGATTTTCCGTTTCCTGGTAGTTCAGTTGCTTCCGTAGAAGTTCCAACGTCTCTGTGGACATGCCTCCCACCCCGTTCAATTCAACCCCATCGTGTTGGGCGTTGTTTGGGGAGGATGGTGAGACAGCTAGGTTGGGGGTTGTCGACGAGTTCGGCAAGTTATTTGACGATGTCGCTGGCGCCTGCGGGTTCTGGGATAACTGGTAAGAGGATATGGCTTTTAGGTCGTTTTTACAGGCTCTTATCATAGTGGCTTCGAGAAGATCGATTTTCTGTGCGAGAGAACAGTGGGACTCGCTTGCAGGACCCTGTAAAAACGTGTGAGTGATAAAAAATAAAGTTCTACCTTATAGGGGATCCAGGGTGTATGCGTTGAAACGGGTTGCGATTGGTTTTCGTTGAACACAGAAGAGGAATCGCTCCCAAGGCTTCCTTGAAGTTCACTCAAAATTCTAGTCAGAAGGGCTGGATCGGGGGGTATGCTGGTCTGGCTGTGAATGGAATGCCTGCTGCCTAAAAGTCTCACGTTATAATCAAGCCTTTCCTACTTTCACACAAGAGGTCTCTTGCGAGATTGGTTTCCAGCGAGTGACTCTGTGGAATTCCGAAAACAGAGGCTCCATACCCTCCACCCATACCGCCGCACTGGGCCCAGGTTAGAAAATCATCGTTTGTGATGCTCTGTTTCATTGCTGACCGCGGATACCGTGAGATGGACGTCGAACTGCTGCTGGAAGCGTCCTCCTCCTCCTCGCTTAAATGTCTACGGCTTCGTCGGCCTCGGTCTCGACGCCCCGAAGAAGCCTTCTTGACCTTCTTTAAGGTCAATGGGGTCATTTTCCGGCGTGGACGCTCTCGATCATCGTCGGACGCCTCCTCACTGTAAACTACACTTCTTGCGCGTTCGTCCGGACCTGCAATAGCGTCGGCATTCGTATTGTCGTCGTCGTTGTCGTCTCCAGAGCTGTGCTTCGCAGTTGCCAAGTGGTGTTTACATTGGCGGCGACGCCGTCCTGCTGCGTGCCATTCATCGGAAGAGTCGTCCTGGGGCAGACGAGGGGATTTGGGGAGCTGATTGGTTGGTTTACGGCGAGAGGGCGACTTTGCGAGCACTCCAGGTTTACCTTGGGAGGGTGATTTCGTCGAAGATGCCTCGCCTTCCTGTTTCTGTAGAGCCAGCCGGTGACACACGTCAAACGCCTGACCAACTGTGCGTACAATTCGCATTGCTTGCAGCTAAAATGTAAACGTGGTTGATAGAGCGAAGATTGTTTCCCAATCTGCTTCATTTAAAAGGTGAGATGACTGCTCCACCTCCTCGGCTACATTTGGAACTTTCCTCTTCCAATCTGTGATGTGGCTTGTTGCTTGATGGAATCACCAGCGTCTTAAATGTTTACTTCGGTAATAAGGTAATGATTTAAACGATTTGCAACTGAGCAGCCCTCTGAATCCTAATTGCGAATAAAAACAGTCTTTTGTTTTATTTTTTAACCACAATGAACGCCCTTCAACTCTTGCAACGTATGAAATTTTATAATTCGATAGGCAACAACACATCCCACTGCAACCTCATTATTCCTATAGAAGCTAAAATGGATTAGTGGGTTAGTTGTCCTTCGCATTAAGATTTCATGAGGGCGTTTTTGTGGAAACAGTGACGCGTCCTGGCACAAGTGAGTTTCTGGTCAGAAACGATTCTGTTTAGACTTCTAATCCGTCGTTTGATCGTAATTTGCACTGGACCAGTGGTTTCCTATCGAGACACGGTTTTCTAGATCGATGAGTGGTCAAATTAACATTTCGTAATCAACTGATTCTCCTCAAATCCGGAGAATCGGGAATTCATTATTATTCTTCAATGGGAGTAAGAATATTTCGTGAAGATAAATATCGGTTTTTATTCTTCGTTCATGAATTTCACGTTTTGAGCTAAATGAAACTGCGGTTCCAACTCTCATTCCGGTCGTCATTAAATGCGGCACCCCGCGGAGATTCCAGCATTCGCAATATTCTGTTGGCAAGGGACCCGGGTTCGAGACCCAAGTCTGGTCAACTCGGGTGGCACAGGGGACGCGGTCACTTGTCAACTTATTCCCGAGAATGTTCATGGAATATGGAAGTCGACAGCTTTCCGCCCAATATCTCTACCGCGCGTCTGACTATTCATCCCGGGCACTGAAGGCGTTTTATCTGGATTCTCGAAAGGATTTACAGTTAAAACCATTTTCTCGGAGACATATTGGCAGTTTGGCATTGGTTTTGAGAATCGAGCTTTTGTTTAAATGCGTATTACTAAATCTTCTCACCTTTTTGTAGGCCTTGAAGACGTAGCACTTGAAACAGCTGCTTTTACCGTCACGAGCGATGTAGCTGAATATTTTCAAATCCTGGGAGTCGTGGGAGACGTAGAAGATTCTACAATTGTGACCGGAATTGGGAGCATTACTTTTCGGGTGCATAATTACGACTTTACGGTGGACAAAACCACTCTATTGATCAAATCAAAGCTCCCTGAACCAATCAAATCAACTGTTTCTCAGATGGAGTAGCCCTTAAATATGAATCACCACGACTTAGAAGCCAGTCAAATTTGTGTATACACTTTTTTGGGTCTTCTTGCAATGTAAAATAGTTCGAGTTGAATTAATTGCTCTATCATGTATCGCATAGCTTCCTGTAGGGAAACCGCTTTTTTCCCCAAGATAACTCTGTCATTGAATTAATTCCATTCATCAATTCCTGTAGCGTGCAGACAACCACGTCGGGGTTAAAGGTCATCACGTTGCTTCTCCAGCCCCCCTTCGTTTTACGATCTAATCAATTGAGTGACTCATTCCTCTCACTTCTCCCTCATTGGTCGAGTGGCCTTACTGCCCAAAACTCCTGTATAAATACCACATCACGTCTTTCAATAAAAGAGGCTATTCAATTGAACATGTTTTCTCTTGCAAGGTCATAACAATTCCGAATTCAATGTTTCACGGCGCATGCCAATGTGTAAAAATATTTATTGCTGCCGAAATTATCGCCAAATTCACTCTAAAATCACGAGAAATGTCAAGCAAAACCTATGGTGATTTTTCAGATTATCAAGCACTTGTAGAGTCCTTTAGTTTTTTTATAAAAATTAAAAACTAATTATGAATGGAAAATCATCATCATTTGTTTGCAAATTTCCAGATTCTTTTTGAAAATTGAAAAATGGATCACCAAAAGAAGCAAAATCTGTACACTTGCAGAGGGGGGCATTTTCAATCCATCAAACATCACTTAAACAGATTATGATTGACCATTCAAAATTCGCGTTTTAGTTGAAAAAAGAGATGAGACTGACCTGTAAATCGGATGGCAGAGGATGACATTGGAGGGATTTACACAGGAGAGGGTTGAATTTTTTCGTGGCCCGAGGCCCAGAATGACGCTGCTGCTGTTTTGAGATGGAGAGGCGAGACCGGAAACGATCGAATGGACTTCAGGCGGACTCTTCGGGGCGGCGATCAGATCTGGGCAGATAGGAAGGGAGGATTAACGGCTGCGCGGGTTAGCAGCTTTCAATCATCTTCTCCGATCAGACGGTTGCCACAGTGACTGACATCGACAAACTTGCGTAGGCAAAGTAACTGATGCGGATTAGAGAATCTATTCCAAGAACTGACGAAAGGTGTTGAACAAATCGATCTTGGACCAAAGGAATGCCCGGTGCTGGATTTAATAACCAAACGAACTCGATAATTTCGCCTCGAGCTCAAAATCAAAATTCCTCGGCGTTATTTTCAACAGTCGCTTATCTTTGCTTCCGGAGACATGGTTTGAGCTCTAGCAATATAAAAACATTTGCCCATGCCTGTATAATTCCCCTTATTATATATTGTTCCCCACTAATTTTCCCGGGCCTCAAATGTTCTGACGCTTTAACCCTTCTTAGGTTTTTTAAAATAATCTCGATGGCTTGCCTATATTCTCCATCCAAGAGACCATCGTTAAACGCCACTTCAATAGTTTTTCACAAATCGCTGCTCGTATTTTAAGTGACCCCTCCCATCCCCTCTATTCCAGTTTATCCAAGTGTTAATGTCTTCGACCAATGCGTAGGCTATACCGTTCAATACCCACAAGAACGGCAGCATATCGCAATTCAATCATTCCTTATTTGTCGATTTTTAATTTCACCAGAGCAGGTGAAGCGGGAACTAAAAAAAACGTTTCGTGCAAAGCATTTTTATGTTTTTCTTTAAGCTGAAATCTTTGGTCAGTTTGGCCTTAATTTAGCGCTTACAATTACAATTATCATCTTGCAACCACGGCACCATTCACTGTTTGGGACGAATTTCCTGTTCTTTTCGTGCCGATAATAACCAGACGAGGGTATGTCTGCTTGAACCTCTTGGCATCGATCCATTACATGTCCAGCAATGGTTTTGCTGCTTGTTCAGAGTCGTATTGAAGAGAATGCAAATGGCGTGTTTGAATTATAAAATAAGAACTAACCAATGGCGCTTGGTGGACTTGATCCAGAGATCTTGCTGATGGCAGAAGTGAGTCTATTGGCAACCTGAAGAATCGAAGACCAAGCAAAAAATCGAGTAAAACTGGTTTCGTCTTCGTGAATTACACGCCATAGAAAGATCACAAATTCGGCAAGATCACGATCAATCCAACTGTTCAACTACCATTGCCTCGAACTGCCACTTATCAAACTTAAATCGGTCGCAATACGACCACAGATTTGGTTATAGTTTTCTTTGTAAAACATTTCGAGAAGCGATTTCTAGGAAATTGCCTGTCTGTGCACAAACATATTTTCAAGTCAGACAGAGCCGCAAACGAAGAATCTAATTACAGCCGGCAGCACAACACTCGTGTGTTGTCCTGTGGACAGAACAGCTGTTGAAACCTCGCGCTGAAACTTATATTGGCCATGTAGTCACCACACCATATCGAACGGATTCACGGATAACCAGGTGGATGGATAACCTAGTAATGCCATTGACTGTTTGACACGAGAAGCAGACGAGTTGGGGTACAAATAAAGTGGATTAAACTGGAGTTCGAGGGAATAGAAAGTTCCATCCGCGTTTGAGAAGACACCTATGTAGGGTCCGTTATATCATCCGGTCCAGAGGTCGGTGTAGAAAGAGGTAAGCGACACTTCCGACATACTCAGTTAGCAGACCCTTTCCCGTTGCGTTATCATAGTTTACGTTCCAATTAAACTGTATAATTACAGGACGACCAAATAAGAAAAGCGGCAAGTTAGAACGAAGCGTAGCGTTGTTTAGAAAACGTTTGGATTCAGGAAAAACTCTGAAACGATCAGAGTCGGCTTCTAGAAACGTCTGTCAGTCATCTGTTTACTTAATCTGTGGCGCCGTGCGGTCATGTTTGCGGCGAAAAGCAACCCCCTGAACAAATAAGGAAAGACGGAGAGCAAAACCGTAGTCAAACGACAAACCCGCGGTTTGGTGCGACTGTAGACGAAAACCCCGTCAGCGGACACCTTGAGGAGCACCTTCTGCTTCTTCACACCTTTCGCCTTGAACTCGTACTGTGAAAAGACAACAAAATGGTTAGAGGGGGGTTCGGAGGTGGACACTGAGGGCATGAACAGCAAAACGCTACCCGTATTCGGCGCATGGAGGAGACTATTTCCAGTCGATTCTGTGGCCTTGGGACCTCCATTGCTCCGATGAACTGCAAACAATAAAATCACAAGACGCCGGTTTCAAAATGCACCTCTTGGGATAGAAAGGACAAATTCTTCGCGTTCGATGCTCCTGTGAAATTGTGTTTAATGGTGCGTTCATAGGCCATATTTGTATCATATTTGGCGTTGGGTTCAACACAGTGTGGAAGTAATTAAAAAGCCTTTCAGTTAGTAGCGCTGTTTCTAGATTTTCAATAGTTCTTCTTGTTTAACCAGACGTGACAGATGAGCCGATTTGATTAAATGCTGTGTTCTTTCACATATGTTGGGCTAGATTCTCTCCGAATGCCTTTGTCGGGTGATAAAAATTAAAATTTCGGTCAAAAAACATCGAGTTAGTGAACTAAAGGGCTAATTCAACTTTTGAACAAATATTGCACCAACATGATTTATTTCAGGTCGCGAAATACTCGTATATTCATGGCATGGTGCAATTAAACGAAACCAGTTTTCGGCAACAGTTGCGCCCTGCATATGTTTACTAAAATAGAAAGGAGCAAATTTACCATCTTCCAATTTGGGCAAGATTGCCGCCTCATCTCTGCCGGCTTGAACATATTTTCTGTACATGTTTAGGCCAATAGAAATCAAGGATTTTGCAGGTCACAACTTTAAGGTCTTCCTAAATCCTCTTTTTGTCGGAATGGAAGAAGGAAAGAAAGCAAACGCTTCTTAGGTGCTCGTCGTCTTGTAATTTCCCATGGGCGATATTGATGGCCACATGGGCGTACGTAAAAGGCAAGCATTCCCGTTTTCAAGAAAATTAAAAGGAAATCTACAGGAAATTTCGAATGCAGCACAACCACCTCAAGTCCTCAGAAGACTGCGTTGAATTAGCTGGCTTTAAAACGGAGCATCGCTATTTAAGCTCCTCCTTTAACAACACCTGTCGAATTATTATAATTTTAAACAAAACAAGGTCAATCTAATCACATGTCAAGTCTGTCGGAGAATGGCGATTGTGTACACACTGATCCAACAGTCGTCTTTTTGGAATGGTCTATTCATTGGGAAGATAAAACTCCTCCAATCACATTTAGCCAGGAACCAAAAGCCCAATAGTCAGCTCGTCATCTCCTTTAGTGATTTCGAGGTGAATGGCATTTACGGAAGCGAAGCTGCAAGGTTTGGGCTGTTCACCAGTCATTTAAGAGCGCATTAAGCCTTACTCTTCTGAAGATCCTATATTTAGACCAATTACAAATGAAAAATGAATTATTTCTCCGTAGGATAACCCAATTTCCGCAAAAATGTATTCAACCCTAACGCGATTTAGCGAATTACTGTGAGGATGGCATAACTGAATTGTGTCCTCGGCATAATTGGGTTTACGGGAGGGGGCCCTATCATTTACGTTTTTGCGACAACAAAATAACAGAACGAAGCACTGGTTGGTTCAACGAACCCACTTTCTAACCACCAAATCGTTGTCGTTTCTTTATTAAATTACCCACGGCGAGTCTGACAAGATGGGGAGCTTTTTGTCGGGTCGTCATGGAAATGGAGTTTTGCATCTAAGGGGCGTGGAATTGGCGGGTGAACAATCAACATTAATTTGTTATTCATTCTTTAAGGTAAGCATATGCTGCTAATGCTGTTAATTTGCGGGACGCATTGCATCTTTAATAATAATTATAATAATATTCGCTTTATTAAGGTCACGAGGACCAAAACTTTCAGCATTAAAATTTACAATAAATACAAATGTTACATGAAGTGACGATTATGCGTAGAAAATGCAGAATAAGTTAAGAAGTATAAAAGAAGTAACATCAGGGTAAATTTGCAAGAAAGGCCAATTTAACCTACGAAGTATAAAAAGTTTGGCAAACGGAAAATGGCGGCCATTGAAAGGCCCTATCCAAAACGCGCGCCTATCATTCTCCGTTGACGTTGCTTCCGATATTATGCCATTATCATTCTATGGATGGTAGACGGGCACACAGACCCTAATCCCGCGACACTGGACTGTGGAATTCGAATTCTAACATGTTGATTCCATACTGGGCACATAAATCACGTCTTACTTTCATTTACCCACACCTTCTGAATTATTAATAAACACCAATCTTAAATATTCTATATAGACAAAGAGACATTGTTTTCTCTTAGAGATGACATGTCGGCTAGACCGCTAGCAGATCTCAACTCTTTCAAGATATTGTCAACTGTACATATGAGAAGCGGGGTTCTGCTAGTTCGAATTTATCTACAAATTGTACGGGTTCTTGTCTGAATTGATACCGATTTGAAAGTTGAGGCCATGCTTGGTTCTGGCTTCGAACGTCGTCAAGAACATCTACTGAACGGCAGTTGGTTCTGATTTTACGGATTAGTGGTGCTTGCGAGCGTTGGGAAAATTGAAGACAACAAGGCTATGCGACAAAGCTCGTTGAGGCAACGTTGACTCGAATTGGCCGGTTCAAGAGACATGGTTTGAGCTCTAGCCGTATAAAAACGTTTGTCCACGCCTGTCCAATTCCCCATATTGTATGTTGTTCCCCAGACTTTTTAACCCTTTATAGGCTTTTTAAAATAATCTCGTTTTCTAGTGGTCTGCCTATTCTCTCCATTTAAGAGATCATCGTTCAACGTCACTTCAATTGTTGTTCACTAATCGCTGCTCTTATTTTAAGTAACCCCTCCCATCCCCTTTATTCAAGTTTATCTAAGTATAAATCTCTTCGACCAATGCGAAGGCTATACCGTTCAATGCCCACAAGAACGGCGGCATATCGCAATTAGGTCATTGCTTATTTTTCCCGATTTTTAGTTTCACCAGAGCAGGTGAAGCATGAACTAAAAAACCATTTTCATATATAGTGCCTGTTAAACTGCCTTGTTTTATGCTAAAAGGTTTGGTCCTCGTGACGTCAATAAAGTCGCTACAATTATTTTTATTATTATTATTATAAACGTAATATGTCACCCGCCTGAATGACTGCATTTATTTATTGAATATTTTCATGCTGTGGGATGTTTTTAGACAAGTTCGGAAATGTAATTTAAATTCACGCCACAAAGACGATTAGCAAGCAAGACGCTTTTGTGTATTTTGTTGTGCGTTTTTAAATCGTCCCATGACGCGAAATTCACGTTAGGCGATCACTTCAAAAGCGACTATGCTCCTATGTCATTGGTTGAAACAAGAGATTTGGAAAATTACGTTAGCACGGTATTCAAAAATACAACGGCTCTAGGGAAAGGGCGCTTCCTTATAACCATGGCTACATGTAAAGATGCCATGAAATATGTAAATACAACTGATTGAATCTACCCTATTAAATAAATGCAATTATTTGCCAGAACGGCGTTTAGTGGTTCAGGAATAAAATCGGAAGAATGTTGATTGATTTTTTGGGAAGAATGGCGTCCCTTGACGCTGACAAAATTTTGTTAATTGACTGTTTAATAAGTGATCTTAGGGGTCTTGGTTTGCATATGGCATCTAGACGGAATTAGGGTTAGTCAAGATGGTGTTTTAGTGTGAATGGGTGATATTATTTGTATCAAGAGCTAGCCAATAGCAAATGATACAGGTGCATTATTCAAAACTATAAAACCTCAAACAATTGTAAAAGAAACAATACCTTAGTACAGAAATGGATTCCGTGTTTGAACACCTCGTCGCTGTAAACGGGAACACGTGTATCCAGACCGTCGTCAAGCATGAAATCGTAGTTTCCTCGCTTGAAAGGCATATTACATGTGATGAATAAGTCAATCAATCAGGTCGGTGGCATTTACTTGATCTTTGAAGAGTATCGTTTCCGGAAATTAATTTAGCACACACGCACACATCGATGTCAACCTAAGTTGTTCCAGCCATTGTGGCCAGCCTCTCATGAAAAGGGGCATGTTTCCCCCACAACGAGCGCATGTTCAGTTTAAATGCCATTGGTGCGCGGTGGGCCAATCAGACGCGTTTTCGAGGGAGGCCTGAGAATGCGTGTGAATTGCAATTTTCGTTTCGTGTGTTTGGGGGGTGTTTACACGCCTCGTGGGTGTGCGTTGTCAGTTTTAAGGGAGACATCTGGGCCATTTCGGGGAAATTCTTTCAAATAAAATCAACGTGCAACCTACCGCACTGCCACGTCGGATGTCTTTTAGGAAGCTGTAAAAGCACAAAAATCAAACGGCAACAAGATGATTGCCAGGGACGCAATTTTTTGTAGGGGATCATATTGTTTCTCTTCTGAACAATAGTTGGAACCTGATCAGGACCGAAAAACCGCGTGCGCTCTCAGAAACATCGCGGCGTGTGCGTCCTAGTTTGATATTAGTTGATCCAAACTCTATTTAAGACGTTCTGAAAGGTTTTTCAAAGAGTTAAGAATGCAGGGACGCATTTATTTCCAACCGAGAAAGCCAGAAAGTTCACGATTCAGAGAGGATCCCGGTGGTCATTATGATGAAATAATTTGGTAGCCGCGACATAAAATCGGCGTTTTCTATTGTCTATGAATTTGGATACAAGATGCTACAGATAGGCAAGTGTGTCATTAACATCATCCAAATTAGTCTTCACAGCCCTGACAGCTTACCCACTTACAGCATGCGGGCAGAACATAAGTCACTATAATTGTTGTAGTTGTCGTTAAAGTGTGAATCACTCTGATTGGCTCCTTGCGTGGGTTTTTTCGATAACTCTATGATTGCCATTGCCCTTGTAGCACCTCAGGACCTCAGGACATCGAGGACTCAGTTCAGCACGCTTAGATTCGGGGAAGGGATGTATCTTGGGATTTTATTCACGCAAAGCTAAACTAGTTTTTCTCATTGTTCCGGGATATACCATTGGTGCTTTTGGTGATGATTGTTCCGGTTTAACTTAAAACAGATTTAAGTTATTATAACTATCGGGCATTCGATCTATGAAACTGGTTCTTTCGGATTAAAAAAACGCCTTCCGAAAGCTTAATTTAAGCATGTTCATCTAATCTGACGGATAAATGTTCATCTACACGGTTTCTGTGTCTTCAATGCAACAGTTGTTGGATTACAACAACTGTTGCGTTTCGGCAAATAGTTTACGTAATCATTTCGCTGGACCTACTGGGTTGAAGGCAGCTGTTGTTGTCCTGGAACCCCTCGTAGAATTTATCAACGCAACGGCAGCTTCCACAAGAAAGACCCGCAAACACTACTAATGGTATGTAACAGGCGAGTCTAAATTACTCACGCCGTTCTCCTAAACAACTCTGCCCTAGAAGTTTTCGAAAAGCCGAGCTGGGGGCCAAATTTAATGACAGCAAATAGCGATACTGGTCCCAAATGAGGACCCACCTCTTTCTAATTGTTTTTGAGAAGCTACAGGCCAAAATAAGTCGCCCTTACGATGTCTATACTCAGTGAATGCAACCCCATTAATCTCCACATCGTTCGCTGATTTGTCAATGATCTTAAAGATTTTATTGCACACCACAATTCGATCATTCCAGAGATTTTTGGCCACTGCAGAACTTGTTAAACAGAACTTTACACGTAAAGTGCTTTCAATTGAACGGTACACATTTTACTGCATTCTGTTGTGTTTTGTCAAGTCTGCATAGGCTGTTAGAAGTTGTGGCAAATTTAATTTGTTGTGGTTAAAACAGTTTTTATTTAACTACGTTTCAGACACCCTAACAAATGTGGCGACATCATGTCGTTTGGCGTAGTCACATGCAATTAAAGGAATGACTAAACCACGTAACTAATGGCTAATAAAACGTGCGTGTAGTTGAACCGTTTCGATGGTAGTAGGCAGCATTGCAAATCCATTGAAATGAGGGGAATTTAAGAGTGTTCGAGTTAGCACAAAGACCTGCGCAACGTTAACGATACACGAATCGATTAGCCAATTATTTTGGAGCCTTCCCCCAAATTAAAATATCTGTCACCAACACGCACTTACTCTCTGTCTCGACCTTCTTGGCCCTAAAATTGTTGACAAACTTCAAAGCGCAAGTGCTGACTGTAAGGTAGCGGAGATTAGAGAGTCAGTATGTCAACAAATGGTGATGTTTTCTCGGAAGTGCATTTGCTCTACTAGCTAGGAAGCTAAAGCAAAGTCTTCATGTCCAACTTATATTTAACCTAGCCGCTCACAAAAATAGTCTGAAAATGGAAAACGTCTTTGGCTTACCAGTTCCGCGATAATCAATATCGATTTTAAAAACGAAGATTAAGTTCTTCTAATCAATGTTTACGATATATCGAGTAAATGAGCTCAAAAACTACCCCGTGTATGCAATTTTCCTGTCTGAAAGGGTTTTATGAGATATATTTGAATGTCGCATTGTGGTTTAAAAATTGGATCCCCGTGACAAAGTTGAGCTCGGAAACGTTTGTTTTACTTCCGATCAAATCATAACATGCACTGATTCCAAGAATAAAACCCACTGACAACATTTTCTTCGGCATTCCACCTTCATTCCACTCAACAATAGGAACATAATTATCTTAACTAAACTGCCACTTCTTAGAACCTCTTGTAACTACTTATAAAATGCGATGCCCCAATGAAGCTGGTCTCATCAAATGCATGCAACACGGGAACAATCTATCGCAAAGGTGCTCGAGATGTGTTCAGCTGAAACTTTGCCGCACGATTTACATCCGAATCGCAGTTTTTTTATTAAACAGTCAGCTATGCTGGTGTTATCAAATTACGTCGCCACCGTTTAACTAGTTGGCTCCACGCGTGTATGTCCCGTGGAAACCTGCTTTATCTAGTTGTTCTCACTGTGTAGGCTTCCGTTGGAGCTTAAAATTGTTTAATTTTCTAGTGGTGTTCTCAATCCAAGACACATCCCTTTCACTCCTCACCCATCGTATCCGTTTCATTAATCCAAGCACTTTGAATGCCGGAAGGTGGGGTCTTCGTGGACTTAAAACTACCAATTTTTTTACTATTTTCACCTCTTATTCACCTGATAAAAGGACTGTTTGCTTAACAGAAACAATGTCTGCCCAATTTGCAACCCTGAGATTACGCAGTTTTTTCTGAGTATCGAAGTGACCAGGCCACACTGCTGCTGCCTTATAAACCTAATTAAAATGTTATCAAGGTCGCTTTGACTTCGGTAGATGCCGCGATTTCGCGGACTGTCCCTTTGATTCAATAACTGCGGAGAATGTAATTTTTGGGACAAAATGAAACGCAATATATTTAATTTGATCTTGAAAGGGTTCAGGAGTTTGCCGAACGCTGCTTCGGTAATTCGAGTAAAGAGCAGGAGCTCGATACCCGCATTACTGAAGAGCATTTCAGCGACCGAGCTCCTTTGGGGATTTTTGTGTAGATGTCACTATTTGGCAAACTCTCGAATCCACAATATCGTAAATTAATTACAGCAAAAAATGTTTTATGCTGCCAGTATGCTGAAGCCCTCTCGATATGATCAAAAACTCGCCTGCGTTGGATAGACCGATTAGCCAACCGCGTAGAGAGTTCAATGATGCCACTTTTAATAATGATAATAATAATAATCGTAATAAACTCGATATTACGATTGATCGGCATCATTTAATGGGCAGCCTCTCACGCTAAACTCCTCGGCGTACGCGATCGGCAGCGGCGCAAACGCCATAAACACCGCCACGAGGTTTAATTGTTCCCCTCGTGCCTGTTCCACGCAAACGCCCACACCCACCAAACTGGGAGAGCGGGGCGATTGCATCAGGCCATAAATCCGCACCCCCACCCCCATCCCTCTACCCCCTACATGCCCCCCAGCCTCGGTGTCCGTCCCATTACTTGGTGTTGGTTCAGTCGGCTTGCCGTAGGCCGTAGTGCCACGTCATGCGTGCAATCGTACCTCTGGGTGCTTATCGTGCCGCGGATCGGCGCTTAGATGGTGTGTGAAACAAAAAACGATTGCTTTTAACTCATGCCCTATTCAACGAGGCTGTTTTGGGGGTGACACGGGGATTTGGAGTCTGGTGTTCTCCTGCCGCTAAATATCGCCTCGTGTGGGGTCAGATTATGACCTCGGAACATCGGTGGAGATTTAAGTGATTTCATTGGTTTGCAGGTCAAAGGAAGGACTTCGGACAAAGGATATTAATTAATTAATTAACAATTCCCCACAACGACTTTTGCTAGCCAGCATCTTCAAGTTGGAGGTTGGATGTGAATGATTCAATAATACTTTATTTTTTCAGTTTAGATTACCATTTATTGTTGGTTTGGATTCTTTCATTTGCCAAACATTTTTTTAAAACGAAGATGTTTGATGTTCTTTGCTGACTGCCGATTAGCCCCACCCCACCAACGGTTTACGTTAAAATAAAATCGGCAATTCAATTGGCTAAACATTTTGGAGATGGCATAGCAAGATATTTTAAAGCAATTCAATTTTATTGTATTTGAACAAAACTTTCAATTCTCATTATCCGCTAAATCTGTCTCTAACTCAGAATGCTGAAAAATCACAGTCTTATTAATTCTTATGTCAACTTAGTCGACAATCTGTGTATAGCACATGTCTGGGATTTTGTTTCTTTACTGAATGGAATAAAGGCTTGGTTTTTTGTTGCTGTTTTGCAATCTTCACGTTCAACAGTATCCATAATTATTATTTTTACTAAAATTTAAGAGTCTCTGGGAAAATTGAATATCATAGAATAGTTTGCCGTCACTGTGTTTATCTTTGATTGAGATTGAGACGGACTGAGCGTGATTGAAAAATCTGTGTATTTGCTTCTTAATTCATTCTCCTTCTTGAATTCTATTAACGGTTTAAGGAAAATTGGAAATATTTTAATTCAAAAATCCTGTCAACGACAAATCTGCTTGTTACAAAAAGATAGTACTTCCATAAAAATATAAACAATATCGCTTCCTGCGTCAATTCTTACGGGACTGCTGCCGTATCCGCGTTTTCTCCCGAAATCTTCAATTGACTTCAATCGATTTAGCGCGAATCAGGGATTCTTGCTTACTTTTGCGATGTGATAACGGCTGCCCAGCTTGTCTGGTCCACACAACACTGACCAGATCCAACGTAACGGATAAGTGTGGCACTCTTCCATTGGTGGGATTCTGACCGTCGCTGGGGGTTTGCAACGGTAAACGAAGAACGTGGATGCCCATCCCAGCCAACCATAATGAGAAGACACCTTAGATGGAGGGAATGGGTTTAATGAGTTGAACATATATATTGTAACGTTTATAAATGATGGGTTAGGTTACATAGACTTTGAGTAAAAATAGGATGGGTCTTTATAACGGGAAAACTACGATGCTGGTCCATGAAATTGGAAAGATAACATCCTATTGGCGAGTGGTTGACATTGTGTGTTCTTGAAATCCTGCGCGATTTCCTGGCTATACACCGTGTCGTTCTGTTCGTGAGAGAGCATTGCGTCAGGCTGCCACGATACAGCCACGTTGAGAAGGTGTAGCCTGAAATTTAACCATTTTGAGTTCGATGCGTTGTTAAAATTTACTGCATGTATCACATTCGTTCACAAGAAGTAATGAATTCACGTCCGCGTCACAGCTAAATAAACCCCTTCCCGGTGCATTTGCGCCCAAAAATGAATTTAGAATGAATTTACTATGAATGCACTAAGAATGCATTCGAAATTGAAATTGATCGTTAACGTGTATTCAGGGTCACAACTGAATAATGCTCTGTGCGTTGGAACAGAAAAAACTGTAATGTGCCCCCTCTCCTATCTGAGAATGTAACAGGCGACCATTTGTAACGTCACTTAGAGATTGAAATGTGATTGCATATCCTATACTTTGAAAAGGGATTACCTTTCAACCTGATTTCTGCCCAAACTTCCGGTTATTACATCTGAAGCACATGTTTATGTCATCGCGTTGACTTTTAAGGCCACCATTTAAAAGCATTTGACATTATCAAGGTCATTCAGGCAGACAAAATGGCTCTCTTGCCAAATTAATATGTTACTCCATGGCTCCTTCAAAACACATTAATGTAAAATGATTGATGTATTAAGGCAACCTGGAGACAAGGTCGCCGACGTAATGATTCTGAGGCGAATAAAAAGTAGAAATTTATGTATTTAGAATTGTTTGGTATTATGGGATTTGCCAGCCATCCAAGGTTTTTTGAAAGGCGACTGTGAGCTGAGTCGAGGTTTTACCTGTGATTGTTGCACGGTTTTTTTTTCCAATTCACGGGTTGCCTAAGATCAGCAATTCAAAAATAACTGTCCCCCTCTCTCTCTCAAGACTGTTGGAGAAAGATTTTCGCAAATGCCGTCCGCTGTTCAGTTGTAAGTTGGACAGCTGTTGCTTGCATTCACCGACACGAAACGAACGTTTCAGACAAAATGACCGACCTAGGCTACGAACTACAAGCGGCATTAACTTTTTTCAAAAAATCCCATTGAAGCAGCAATTGATCACTCCGAAAGATGGACAAAACCGCTGAAAGAGGAGGTATGCTGACACTACGAGAAAACGTAGGAGCTCAAGTGATAACACGTGGGCTAATTATACATTTGGGTGCGTTAACCAATGAGAGAGCGAGAGGTTCACATTTTAAGTTGATTCTAACCAATCAGAGAAGAGTTAGAAAGGCTGATGACCACTAACAAAACAATATAAGTTAGGATTTCCTTGGGATTTAGAATGTTGGCCTCGTGTATGATAATTTCATTTGAATAAACTTGTCAATTGGATAATGATAATAATAATAATATTCGCTTTATTATGCGGAGAAACCACTTCCAGCATTAAAATTTACAATAAACAAAAGTGTTACAGGAAGTGACGAAAATGCAGAATAAGTTAAGACGAATAAAAGAAGTAAAATCAAGGTAAATTTGCAAGAAAATCCAATTCAACCCCGAAGTATATAAAGTTTGGCAAACGGGAAATTGCGGCCATTGAAAGGCCCTGTAGTGACCTTAAATTGTGTGTTGATTTATGTCCTACGCATGACATCCATTATACTGGCACCCAATTGGCTAACGCACACAACACCGCATGCTGTGACCTTAACGTGGATGAAATAAGACTACATCGACGACCCTTGGCCGGCCACAACTTTTTTACCACGACACGCCCCACGTGTGTCCAGACAGGACTCGTCTGCAGCGGGCACTAAGCATCGCGCCTTGTCGGCGTTTTCGGCCCAGGTCGGGCCCTCACTATTGTTAGAATAATAAGCAATATTATTCATTCCCGACCTTCGTCTTTGGCCATCGTGCCATTCTGATTTTTGGGCCACGAAGTCTTCGAATTACCATAGCCCTATGCCAAAACGTGCGCCAATATAATGGACGAACGGTCTCTCAACCGAAAAAAAACCAACCCTAACAACAACTTTCCGACCAGTCTTGATAGCCTTCCAATAGAAGCTGGATAGAAATGCGTTCTTGATGGTTTTCGAGGCAATGGGGCTTCTCCGACGACTGCTCATCAGAAAAATGAGATTTTCCTATCGAGTCATGTGTACCTGGCAATTTTCATTGTAAAAAACCTTCAATCATCTGTTTTCCAAAATCTCTACTTTTCGTGGCTTGGTTCAAACATCGGTTTCTCAAAACCCATGCAAATTTTCATTTCATCCGACCTGCAAACGAAACCGATGTCGGAGGCACGCTATGTCTGTGGGTTTCGTATTAAAATGTCTAAAACACAATAAATCACAGCATCTGCTGTCTTGTTTGGAATCTTCCCTTTGTTCGTTTGTTGAATTTGGAAAACGTATAAAACCTTGAGAGGAATTGCATGGCCATATAATTGCCAGAACAATTGTAGGAGAACGTCAAATGAAAGGGCTTTACCACAACTAAACATTTCTAGAATGCTGCTGGAGATATTTCTACAATCGGCTTCTTAGACATTGTTTTTCGAAAATGAAAATAAGTTGCCTTCCTGTTGAATCTGCGAAATCGTGTGGAATTTCCCCGGGCAATTGTACGAGATCTGTTGATCGTCTAATCAACCATTAAAAAACGAGCTGCAGTCACATTTAGGTGTATAATGGTATTTTTAATTGCAAGGGATCTAACTTATTTGTTTATAAGCGATGCTGCAGCGATAGTAAACGTGCTAACGACTTTTATGTCTTTTTATGGCTAATTAACTTCATTGCGAATAATTGATAATTGATTAATTAGAGAGTTAAGAACTGATTATGCTTGACTAATGTTTAAAAATAATCGCATTTCGTGGATCTCCAGGGCAGAAACCGTATTCGCGATCAAATTCAATATTTCGCGTGATAACACATTGGAACCGAAAAAGGCGGAATAGGCATAAAACAAATGGGTTTTGTTCATTTCCCATCGATATAAATGAATCTCATTAATATTTCTACACTTGGCGTCATCGCAATCAGTCAATCAATCACGCAATCCCTCGTGATGGCTTTCTCGCAGGTTCCAGGTTGTTGTGATCATCCGAACTATCGCCACTGCATTTCCGATGTATCAGCCCTCTTTAGTTGATTTGGCGCTATAGCCAATCGCCTGCGTCCACAGACGACTTTGAATGAAGGTCACGAGATCGGCAACGGCGGCTAGGAGATACGCACGCAATCGAGAGTTCGGGTGCGAGATTTTATACAAGAAACATTGTCTGTCAAGTCGAAACAATGCAATCGCCATTTCTGTTGATGGCCGCGTTCAAATTTGCCCGAACGTCGGAATTCGAAAATTTCTGCCGAACGGATATTGAAATAAACAATGTGATCCTTTTTATTATTCCACATTTGCGCATTTCGACAAAAAAATGATTCTTCAAACGCCATGTTTTATTTGATTGCCTCAAGATGGAAATTATCGAAATACGACGAAACTTAACCCAGTTGCTCTACTTAAACTAAACTCTTTCACATGCAAATATTTAACCGAGCCAGTATTTCACTGCCTCAAAAACAACCCTTCCCGGTGAATTCGTGTCCGAAAACGTACTAAAAATGCACTCGTTGCTCATATCGACCGGCCACACGCAACAAACGAATGACGGCATTTTCACTGCCTTCTAAACCCCTTCCCGGTGTATTCGTGTCCGAAAACACACTTAGAATGCACTCGTCGCTCGTATCGACCGGCCACACGCAACAAATGAATGACGGCATTGTCACTGGCTTCTAAACCCCTTCTCGGTGTATTCGTGTCCGAAAACACACTTAGAATGCACTCGTCGCTCGTATCGACCGGCCACACGCAACAAATGAATGACGGCATTGTCACTGGCTTCTAAACCCCTTCCCGGTGTATTCGTGTCCGAAAACGCACTTAGAATGCACTCGTCGCTCATATCGACCGGCCACACGCAGCACATTAATGACGGCATTGTCACTGCCTTCTAAACCCCTTCTCGGTGTATTCGTGTGCGAAAACATACTTAGAATGCACTCGTCGCTCATATCGACCGGCCACACGCAACAAACGAATGACGGCATTGTCACTGGCTTCTAAACCCCTTCCCGGTGTATTCGTGTCCGAAAACGCACTTAGAATGCACTCGTGTCTCATATCGACCGGCCACACGCAACAAATGAATGACGGCATTGTCACTGCCTTCTAAACCTTTTCCCGGTGTATTCGTGTCCGAAAACGCACTTAGAATGCACTCGTCGCTCATATCGACCGGCCACACGCAACAAATGAATGACGACATTGTCACTGCCTTCTAAACCCCTTCCCGGTGTATTCGTGTCTGAAAACGTACTTAGAATGCACTCGTCGCTCATATCGACCGGCCCCATGCAACAAACGAATGACGGCATTGTCACTGCCTTCTAAACCCCTTCCCGATGTATTCGTGTCCGAAAACGCACGCAGAATGCACTCGTCACTCATATCGACCGGCCACACGCAACAAATGAATGACGGCATTGTCACTGCCTTCTAAACCCCTTCCCGGTGTATTCGTGTCTGAAAACGTACTTAGAATGCACTCGTCGCTCATATCGACCGGCCACACGCAACAAATGAATGACGGCATTGTCACTGCCTTCTAAACCCCTTCCCGGTGTATTCGTGTCCGAAAACGCACTTAGAATGCACTCGTCGCTCATATCGACCGGCCACACGCAACAAATGAATGACGACATTTTCACTGCCTTCTAAACCCCTTCCCGGTGTATTCGTGTCTGAAAACGTACTTAGAATGCACTCGTCGCTCATATCGACCGGCCACACTAAACAAATGAATGACGGCATTGTCACGGTCTTCTAAACCCCTTCTCGGTGCATTCGTGTCCGAAAACGCACTTAGAATGCACTCGTCGCTCATATCGACCGGCTACACTAAACAAATGAATGACGGCATTGTCACGGTCTTCTAAACCCCTTCTCGGTGCATTCGTGTCCGAAAACAGTTCAGGACGCTAACGATGAATGGGTAAGGTTTAACTCTATTTTCGTCATTTCTAACTGCGTGGATTTACTTATAAGGAAAGTCTCGACATTTAAACCAACAATCGATCTTTTTTTCTAAATCGGTCATGTCAAGAACTCGGGCCCATGACTATACACCCATTAATTTAAAGTTATTCACTTTCTGTTGCAACCATCTTGATTGAACGGTTCTGCAATTCGCGGTTCATTATTAGCGTTAACCGTGGTAAACGTTTGCTAAAGATGGTCTGAAAACCGATACACCGATGGTGGGTGTGTCCATAGAAGGTCGAAACCGTTTTTAGCCAATAGAAATAACGCTGGCGCGCGTCTGTCATTGGGGCCTTCCAACAAGATTGGAAAACCAAGAAATGTTACATGAACTGCTGATAAATTGAGTCTGGCGAACGAACGCCCACCTAACACCCCGGGCCTCCCTCGAGAGACCACCGTACAGATTCCTTATCCAGCTTGCATTTCAAGGCCTCCAGAACGAGAAACTAGAGTCTCGTGACTCACATCGGACATGGCAAATTCGATCCAGCAGTTTCGTAGTTTCAAGAAGCAAAACAATCCTTAGTCCTTGTGTATACGATGCCACCTCCCATCCACTATATTCAAGTATATCGAAATTTTAATCTCTTCGAATGATGCGTAGGCAATACCATTCAATACCCAACAAGAACGATGGAAAATTCCAATTCGGCCATTCCTTATAGTACTGTTTACTATATTATTTATTATGCTTAAAGGTTTGGTCCTCGTGACCTCAATAAATAGTTAAACATTATCACTATTACAGGATATCAACAGGCAGTTTCGAGCCTTTGGTATCATACACCGCTAGTCTAGGCCTAGGTAGCACAATTACTCTAATTTGTTAAATGTTTAATTTGATAAATGCTTCCACAAGATGCGTTCGGACGTTTTGATCAATTGAACAAACCACTAATTAAATCATATATTACTTATTAAACATCAGTAGGCATTCAATGACGCCTTTTGCTGTGATCTTTGAGCCACTTGCTGATTTCCTCGATCTCAGCCTGTCTGGCGATCTTCACCGAGGGTGGATCGGCCTGATTTGCGCCCCTAAAATTGTGTCGATATTTAGGGGAAAGTTTATACCATGTCTACTGATCGCTGATAACAAGTAGTATCTTACCTCAAATCAAAATGGTGCGCTCCGCCGTGAATTAAGATGGTGCTACTCGCCATGTCCCCAAGAATCTGCAAACAGGAAGAGAAATTAGGCAAATCGAGATCAGGCGTAGACCCGAGTGATACGCAGATCACATTTTTGTGTATTATAAGAAAAAATACAAATCTAAACTGCCAACAGAAAGGTCCACGTGCTTCAATTTCTGTTCCATTGTGAATGTGCTCGTGGAGAAATTCCTACTGGCGTGACCTAGTCCCTCACAAAGTGAAGACGCTGACAGCTGATAAAATCAAAATGAGAAGCTTACACCACCTCCCATCCATGGATCCAGATTGCCGTTGCTGAAGACAATGTTTGTCGTCTGCTTCCAGACTATAACCAACGAAATAACAATTAAAATAGCACACAAAATGAGTTCTCCTCAATATTTGCAGTCAAATTAGGCCGGTTATCCAACAGATTAAGAAAAACGCTCCTTTCACGAGATCGATAAACGCGTCCGTGCGTTCACAAATGCATAGAATCGAAGCTGGAAGCGGATCAAAAACCTCGATTCTATATCATCCACATTTTGTTTACAATCTGCTAAAATTCGATATCCAGAAAACCTGTTAAACCCCGTTTTAAGGTCAGCTGTATTACCGACATTGATTGGAAATGGTCACAAGATGTAGTTGAAACTATTTATTTCGCAGTTTTCGTGCCAGGTTGAAGACACATGATCCACAATTTCATACCACAAAGTTTGCTATTGTTTACGAGAAAGGTGTCATGGTGGTTCACCGACCCACCTACCCGCTGTTTACACTCATTTATCGCTGGCACGATGGTGTACTGGTCAGCATCCTTTTCTCGTGTTAAGAACCCGGGTTCGACCTCCAGGCCTGAACTGATTGGTTAGTCAATGATTGGATGAATGGACTAACCCGAAGACGGCCCAAATGCATTCACCAATTGTTTATCAGACAATTGCACGCCGTATTTTTCTGAACAATACTTGTTGACGTCCTGGAGGCTTTTTGGCAGGGATGGGAAGATGTCGCCAGACGTTGCATTCGATGGATCGTAGAGATGAATTTCTGTGCAGGCCTTGAGAAAAAGGAAATCTGGTTTCGTGTCGAACGCGTGATTCTTAGAGCAGCAATGCTGATTGGTTCTGAGCTGACTTATCAGAATGTGGCTTTAAAATAGAACGTGCCCATTGGTCAGCTAATTGTGAAATCACTGAAATCCCAGCACCAGAGCGTTTGATGACAAAAAAACCATGCACTGTGCGATATTATGCAGACCTCACGCGATTATTAGTTAATAAGTAATCTTAATTGTTTGATGAAATGACTCACTTGGAAATCCCAGGCAATCGAGTCGTTGCCAAGTCCGCAACCGGTGATGTCGGCACAATCGATGAACTGATTCTTGAAGTCGTAGCAAGAGTTGGCATCACGTTCACCTGGGCGAGGAATGTTGGAGATGATGTTAAATTTCCCCCCAAAACCTTTAATTTTAAATGTTCGTGTCTGCCCAGCTGCAATCTGTCCAATCCAAACCTGGCCACAAGGAGATTATTGATCTCTAAAGATGTCTCCTGATCATTTCTCCAACGACGAAATAAGAAAAGCTATCAACCTTCCAGACACGGACCCTTCAGAGCGGACCCCTCTCGCTGTCAGCTGACAGAGCGGTGGACAACATCAAAACCGACATGGGACGGCTGGGCCGCTGGACAAAGAACTGAACAGATAGCGAGAGCATTGCACCATGTTTATTGGATAGGTAGAAGGGGGTTTCGTTTCTGACTTTAGCGCACTGACGGCGTTGAGAGAAGTAATTTCGAAGCCAGCATCTCAACCAACCACCAACTCCATTGTCACACAGTTGGGACAGGTTGCGGTGTTGAAAGCCGAGCTGAATCCCACGAAGACGAATGCCTGTACGACGGCTTTCGCTGCGGCATCGAGTGCTGTAGGACGTGCTGTACTGCCACCCTGATTGGTTCATTTGGTTGGCTGTGTTGTTGTAGCAAGGCGTCGAGAGACTGCGGAAGAAGGCGGAGGAGAGTCAGGCGGGCAGTCAGGTGGACGCGACCGACCGCTCCCATCGGTTTGCGGCCCGCTACGTCGAATTCCTCAACGAATTGCGTCTTCGGCCCAGCGTACGCGGCATCCTCACCGTCCGTTGCATTCTGGAGGCCCAACAGCATCTCCTGCGCGAATTCGGCTTCCCCGATGCCTACTGCTTTCTCAAAAAGGTGCGGCTCGCTCGTTTGTGTCCACTTTGGCATCTGTAGTGTCTGCAGGCGGACACGGTGCCCCAGTAGTGAACCGCTTGACAGGCAGGCAGGCAATGCTATTTTTTCGGGTAGTTGCGAGATCTGAGGTAATCCGGTCAGTGGGCAAATCCTGGCGGGGGGAGACCTGTCGCGTCGGGTTTTTGTTGTTCTAGCGCAAAGATCCCTGGCGCCCTCGGTTGTGCCAGGTTGAGTAGAGAGGCGACCGGTCGGTGGTTATTCCGGAGAGACCGACCGTCAACCTCGTCGCTTGATTGTCTCTTTCTACTGCCTTCCTCCTCCCCCTCGAACTTCGTCTTTGGCCACCGCGTCATTCCAGCCCCAAAGATGAAGAAGGTCGCCTGGTCTTACCAATCAATGATCAGAAGCTTTTTGATTGGACGCGACAGACCGCTCCCAGGCTCGCTCTTTTGTGTCCGCTTTGACATCTGTGGAGGCCTCAAGTATCTGCAGCGGCTACGGTACTCCCGTGGAAACCCGATTGACAAGCGGGCACTGCTATTCTCACGTAGTAGCTTTGGTGTGTAGCCAATCGGGTGGACGCGTGAGAGCGCGCCAATCGCTTTGCAGCTAGCAACCCTCACGCGGTGGAACCAAGATATTGGAGTTGGAGGAGGCGATTGATGGCACATTGAAGTAGCAGAACACACTTTTGACTGTTTTCGTGACTTCCGAAGACTTCTTTTTGCGTCATAAGCAGTGACAGGAAGGGTTCAGTGACAGGTATTTGGACCGAGGTTTGGTTTACGCGAAACAGGAACATCTGTCCATTGAGAAATGCCGTGGTGGCAAAGTGGGTGGAAGCAAAGTCTGCGGTTTTCCGAGACCTCCTTCGACGACTCGGAACCAAATAAGCACAGGAGCGCCGTCCACAGCAGCGTCTGTGTTGTCCATTCACTAGACTTGCTACGAACTACCACCTTTCTCCAGGTGCCTGGTGCTTCATTTGCATCGAACGAGCTACCAGTCCTGCCGGTGGTTTAATTCCCGATCTATTGGTTCCATATATTGGTAAACGGAAGCCAACGTCTCGTGGACGACTTGGAACTCGAAAGCGGCTTACCGGAGGCGTCTCCGTAGAAGACCCTAACGGCCTCACGCAATCCGGCCAATGGGTTCACGACGCCAAACTCGATGGCCTTGTCGCAAGAAACATTAACGGGATTGGCCGGAAGACTGCCAATGAATGAGCTCGAATATGGGTAGTCCATCATGCTCATCATGACAAAGGCGTTGCGTGACCATCGAAGCATCCAGTCGAGGTCGGCCTGATTCTCCAAGTCGTGGCACAGATTCATCTCTCTACTGATGTTCTGCAGACCTGGTAATCAATAATAGGGGGTTGGAGAGTGCAGTTAAAGTCGGAAGTGATGTTTGATATACTCCAAATCAACGTTCCCTAACTGGTTCTGGTCGTTTTCGATGCCATGTCAATCCCATTTAAAGTGTTGATTACAAAATCCCTAGGAGCGTCTACCTTTCTATGCCAAGTTCTTGTTTTCCGTTTAATAGTCAATTTTCAGTTCAAATTCTGTAGAATAAATGTCTTATTCGCGTAGCCAAACACGCCAAGTTAATATAGCAATGTGGTTGGGTGGTTTTGATAAAGCAGAGGCTGGCCGTAAATATACCCAGAGCATTCATCCATTACACGAGCCATAACAGGGCACTTACCACTTACGCCTTGAGTGACGCGTTTCGCGATCTCAGCATATGCAGCCTGGAATATCGGTATACAAGTCGCATTCGCGTCAAAATAGTCCTATAAAATTTCCGAATATTTACGCCAATAAGCTTGGTTTCCCACTTTATCAACTATTTTTAGGAATTATTTAAGCGCTTTGGCAATTACTAGCATTGATTTAAACAGCTGCCGTGGTTGCGGAATACATACAAATATATTAATCATGGTTAAGTTAAAGTTAACTGGTATGTGGTCATGTACGTCGAATCGAATCAATTTGGAGAAAGGTCAGGGTTACCTGGCAGCCAGACAATTATACAAAGAATACAAACGGTTGTGGTGCTGCCAAAACGACTTATTAAACACCCATAAAATAGTCTTATCGGCCACACGCACCGTCTTGATCGATTCGAAGAAGGGGTGAAGCGGCGCTTCACCGGTTACCCATTTCATCGGAGCACTTGAAGCGATCGCGCCGGTGACTAAATGTGGGTATCGCTGTCTCATGTAGGCTGCCAACATGCCACCATAACTAGAAAACAATTGGGCGTGTTAAAACGATGGATACCTCCCACCGAACGCGATAACGGGTGCATCAGTGGCGTTGAACTGTGTCTTAATGGCGGGGATGAGCTCAGCAAAATCGGCGATCGCCTCTTCAATTGAGAGGTATTGAATAAACGGCTGTACGAAACTAGATTCAAATGGGAGTGATTCTCCATAGTAACGCTAGAGATAATCAGTGATCATTGTAAACAAGAGAACATGAGGAATACGTGTTCCGCAAAGACTATGAGAGCATTGAATGTCGGCGCTATGTCAAACATAAAGCCCGTGTTATTCCAGAAACCAAGGATGCTTCCTTCGTTGCCACAGTAAAAGAAGATTGGGCCTCCAGGCGTGTACCATTTATCTAGTGTACGTGAACATTATGCAAGCAGACAATTACCTTCGTAAACAAAGCGCTGACGAAATGTGGGAATTGATTTTGGGAACGTATAATGAGAAACCTTTTGATTGTAGATACCAACTTTAGGTGGCCATGGCGGTGTAGTGTCTTGACAATATGTGCAAATAATTAGACTAAGAATAACGAAAATTGTTTGCCACATTGTCTCTGCAAATCTATTGGATCAAAATATGAAATATTCTTATTAAAAAAGGACCAATAAAGGCAACAACATTTATTTCGTTTTCTAACTACCGTAGGAGATCTCTCTGCGTTTACCTGGTGAAAATTTAAACCTCTGGAACTGGAGAAGGTCGGTTTTTTAATTAGCATATAAACAAACCATATACATTCAGAGTTTTGCCTTGAAACAATAGAATAAATCCACAATTATAACACACATCATGCAGCCGTGATATACATCCATGCAATTTCGTTATTTTCTCATTGCATTCTAGGGTTTAGAGACCGGTTCTAAATTGATCGTTGATGCTGGCAATGAAAAATCCAAATTCAATCCAAACCAATTGCCCTGTACCGATTTTTTTATTTTTAGAAAACAATAATACGGATATTGATTTCGACCAGGGGTTGCGTTGGTGGCTTTGTGAGAACCTTACTCCGTCGATACAGATTACAGATATCGTTAACCCTGAAACCCATGAAAGTGGCTAATTCTCTTGTAGTGTTTTTTCATGCAAATAACTATATTATAGTCTGGTGTTCAACGTCTTAATAATTATGCATTTTGCTCATCCATTGTTATTAAGTAAAGAATTATTTGGGTACTTGTTTTAGCTTATTTTAAGTGCTTTATTGGGGTCACGAAGACCCAAGCTTTCTGTATAATAAAAAACCAAATACGAAGACTGACATTTTTTTCTGTTTCAACTGCTCTGGCGAAACTTCAAATTATGAAAAATAGGGAATGATCTAATTTCAATGTGTCGTCTTGTAGGTGTTGAAAAGATTCGCGTTTAGATCAATTTTAATAGATGGCACGGGAGGAATTTATTCATTGAGAAAATGCGAACAACACCAATTGGAGACCTTTGACATTCAAAATTTCTCCACCAATATCGGCCAAAGCGAGCATGGCTCATCTCACGAAAGCCTATTTTTTCTTTTAATCCAGTGTGTTCTTTATATCTCCAGACATTTTGGCAATTAAGTAAGTCATACCTTTAATTCCGGTTTTCTCATTGCTTAAATTCCAACGAATAAGAAGTAGTTTACGCACTTTTCGATATATTTACCAACTTGCTTCTGAATGCCTGTTCGGACACGCACTGCTAGCCTTTATTGTAGAAAGGATGAATAAATCGGTGGCTGCTAACAAACTCTTGAAATTAGAACACTGTATCAATGCGAACAGGTCAATTGACTAATGAAAATTCTTGATTTCTGGTGTGTCCCGAGTATATCTTATTAAATGTAGGAAATTTTACAAACTGCATTTTCAGTTGGGCCACATAATTTTCAAATTTGTTCGGTTTCCCCAGGAAACGACTGCTATTGCCTTCCGATTGTGGGCCATTTTAAGGGCCATGATTGGTCCCTGTTCCCTGTAAAAATCCACCGGGGCCATCGTGTCAAATATATCCCAGACGTAGACGCATCCGTTTCGGCTGCCAGAGAGTAAAATCCTCCCAGATGGTGAAGCACCCAGGCCCGTTATACCCGTTGTCGGTGAGTCATCAGCCGGCTCCGGATCGTTGCCTTCCGACGGCATATCCTGGTCCTCAACCAGTTGGTCCACGTGGCTGTCTGCGCGGTTATAGCTCGCCAGTGGAAAATCCAATCGCAGGTCGTATAGATTCACGACTGCATCGTCCGATCCCGTAACAAACGTGCGGTCGGAGTTGAGTCGTTCAATGCAGGTTATCTCTGATTCGTGACCGTACATGTTGCAGACGAGGGGGTCGGATTTTCGGACGTCCCAGAGCCTTGGAACCCCGTCTGCAGCCCCCGTAATGAACGTCTGTCCATCTGGCGCTGTCTGTAGCGTTGCTGAAACGTCAGTCTTGTGGGGAAACTTCTGGATTACCTTGACATTGTTAATATCCCAAAGAACAGCACCGTCCACGGACGCCGCAGTCAACAGTTTATGTCCCTGGAGGTATGTGATGCAGTTGATTCGACCGCCGTGTTCATACAGAGCTGATGACGAATACTCAGAGTAGCCATCTTCGGCGGGTCGTGAGTTATGCGAGAAGGCCTCCACGTTCGCATACAATCCCCCAGCGAACACCAGTTGCAGATCCTCTGTAGCGTCCGCAGCCGTGGCCTGATTCATCGTAATATCGATTATATTCCTTATAAGTCCACTGCGGACATCCCAGAGGCAGATGTAATTATCAGCACCGATGGACAGGAGGACGTCGTCTGCAGGGGCCCAGCTGCAGGCGCGAATGCGTCTCGTGTGAGCTCTGAGGACATGGAGGGGCATCAGGGTTGGGAGGTTACTGAGGATGCCGAGCTCGGCGGCATTCGCCACGTCCACCACATTCTCCCCACTGACTGCATTTCTGCGGGCCGCGTCCAAGGTCGACCGCAGCTGAGTTACCTCGCGCAGAAGATCCTGTTCCCTCAATCCCATGCTGTTGTTGTTGTTCTAACGCACGTGGCATCTGGCGGGGGCTTATCGATCGCACCGTTTGTCCCTTACTGTTCGCCAATCCTTTGGCAACGTGTTCGGTGTCACCGGTTCACTTTCTGGAAGTGTTTTTTTCGAGGTACAACATAATCCACCTAAATTACCTCCATTGCAATCTTCTCGCCTCAGGGGATACCTTCCATTCCCCGTTTTCCGTCCGACGCATGGGAAAGCCTGTCATTTAATTTTCACACGACCAATTACACCATTTCGAGTTGTGCAGGCCCAAAAGAGATCCTTCCGTAGTTAATTCTATAGTATTTATCTGCTTGGCGATTGAAAAGTGATCGCGGCTCTAATGAATCAAGTAAAACTTCCACAATACCAAACTAAAGAAGGTGGATTTTCTTTAATCGTGTTTGAAATCTGTACACAACGAGCGTGAGAGGTGGCAGGAAGGTGCTAGCTAGCACAAATCCTCCGCGAATTGAAGACAGACCTCTGGGGCGACGTAGTCAGCTAGGGCTATCGTGTTCGACAGCAACATCGTCTCGCGCGGCCCTCGAGCCGTCAGCCAAATACGGCCGTTGCATCCCACGCAGATTTCAAATGGAAACTTCTGGAAAGACCGAAAAAAAACATGAAATATTATGAATTGAAGAGCGCCTCTCTTGATTGATTGACACCTCTAATTCCACTCAGCGATGCTGGAAAGGTCAGGTAAAGCGCGAATTACTGACCGTCTCACGGTTTTGCTGCAGCCAAGTATTCAGCGTCTTGTTCAAATTCATATTAAACACCCACCACCCTGCAGAAGGTCTTTAATTAATTAACGATAAATTGGAGATGTCGCCCACAGATGTCGAGTCTTTTCGTGACATTTTCGATGGAATTTCGGCGAAATCGGCACTCAATTACACCACGAGACCGAAATACGGAAATTTCGTTTGATCACGGAATTGAGCTTCGTCTGAGAGAAAGACGCAACCATCCCAAGTGCGTCCAGAAACTAAAAGACGTTCGAGCTGCCGGAACCGAGCCATCGGGCATCGTCGTGAAAGACGGGAATTACCTCAGTGAATTGCTAGGTCGATCAACAAAGTTGAGATACGTGGGTCAGTTGGTGAGCGATCTGGGTTCGACTCCCGCGTCAGGCCAAACTGGATTTGATCGACTTGCCTGACTCAGTTTTTTCAGGAGGGGGAAGTCGTTGGCGCCGGAGAGTCGTCGCACGAGCTGGAGGGAGCAGGTGAGCATGACACCGCCGGCCATCCCGCCAGCGTTGCCCACCGACCCGGGTTCGTGGCGACCCAGAATGCCCATGCTGCTCGCCTTGCCCGTCTCGTCAACGCAGGTCAACTCGATCTCCAGATCTGCCAGATGGACGGGGCGGGGGGGTGGAAAGGGTTACTGCAACGTGTCAAAAGGGTTGTCTGCTGTGCTGAGGACGACCCTCCGGTCGAGCTATTTGTTATCCCGTGGTGTGGTTGTCAACGGATACAATCATCTATCCCTGTTAGTATTCCATCCATCGTGGCGAGCAGACTAAAATCTCCCCATAAGTAGATGGTCTTCTTTGTTATTCACCACACGATAGGTTCCCCATACTGGTTGACCGTCTATAGAGGCAGAATGATAAACCCGTGGTTTGAGGAGAGACAATGGGTGAAGGATTGCGTCCAAAACAGACCCGGGTCCGCCTGTGAGATGGCCGCGTAGATGACGTCTCGGAGGCGAATGTCGGGTCTGTTTTTCTTCGAGGCACCCTCGAACGAGAGGCAGTTGAGCGAGGCCGTCGATTGGCAGCCGATGTCGAGGTGGTAGAGGTCGCCGGTCTTCTTCTTCACCACGCCGAGGACGCGGTCACCCACGGCGAACTGTGAGGTGTGGAAGGCCTGTGGGACCCCGCAAAGCGACACCGACGAGCCCAGCGACGCCAGGGGGAGTGATTCGACCCAGGCGAGATTAAACGGTGCCGCCGCCGCAACACCTGCCTCCTTGACCTCTTGTCGGGGCGGGTTGTGGCGTAGGATACCCAGCTAAAACAATCAACACGAATTTCACTGGTTGTACACTCCTCGGATAATATATGGCCCCCTCCGAATCGCCTTTATTCAAGTTTATCCACGCGTAAATCAATTCGACCAATGCGTAGACAATAAAGTTCGAAACAAACAAGAACTATAGCATAGACAGACGCGACTGTCACCTTTTTGCTCTCCCCCTACTCGTTGAAACCAATCCTCTATAAAAGTCCATCTGGTAGTGTTGACAACTACCTGCCGCAAAAGATGCACCTGAAATATTTATTGATTCTGACGAATTTTACTACAATTATGAGCCGAAAGGTGGCTGCATCGCAATAAAATATGCGAAATCGAGAGAGTCGTAGATGGATAATTAAACGCGTTGTTGCCGTGACTGAAGCAACTACCAACATGTCGCTACAAGGCGTAGTGCGTGCGCGCTCGCTCAGCGCAACAACAAGCCAATTCGCCATCCACCAATCACGTTCACCCAATCGGACTTCCTTGTGTCGGATTGGTTGCATGGTCTCGCGCAGGCATTTGCAGTCCGCGCCGTCAAGTCACTCGTGGCGTCGACGATGCAGCACAAGGTTGACCTGGAATTTGAGGACTTCAAGCGCCTCTCTACGTGTGCTGTATGCTTGGGACAAGTTCGCAACCCCTGGATGCTACCATGTGGTCACTTTTTCTGCCATGAGCCCTGCTTCAAAAAGTGCTGGGGCGAAAATTGCAAGCGATGTCCAACATGCCGAAAGGATTTTATCGACGGTGAACCACAACCGTTTTATTTTTTCCGCAACCTCATGTCCAAAGCTCGATGCAATGCCGACGGCGGTGAAATCGAATCTGATTGGTTATTTGGGAAGGAGTGGGAGACTTCACTACCCCGGCGTCTTCCCCCTCAACCTCATGAACCGAAACCAACTAGCCCAGACCTTTTACAGGAGCAAAACGAAGCACTGGCAGAAATGATGGCCGCAAACCCCGACTTCGTCCCGGTCAGCCAGCGTCCCATCTCCGAGAGACGTTGTCCCAAGGGATTCCGATGCAACGACGCCGTAAACTGCCCCTACATGCACAACGTGATGTTTTGTGTCAGTCTGTCTTGCCCTGGTGGGGATGTTTGCGACAGGCTTCACGCGGACGAATTGTTTGGTTCATTTCCAACCGACTCGGACTGAGAAGTTCACTTCTGTCTTGCTGAAAATAAATTCTTGTATAATAATAACAATCCTCCATGCCCATCTTACGTGTACATTTGAGTTACTCAACACATTGGTGCAATCGGAGTCGAGTTCGTGTTGGATATTAAACTTTAAAACTTGGAAAATCGGCTTGCGCGTCAACGGCTATATGATGGAATTGTGGTGGTTGACTGAAATGAGCCAATGGAAACGGGATATTAAGCAACGTAATACGATAGGTCGAATGGCGTCCAATCAGCGCCCGGCTTAGTATTCAGATACCAATTGCCGGTGCGCCACAATTAATCGATAAAATTATCACAATCTACCACTGTTACAGCGCCGTGCATTATAATATAGGGAAAATTACTAATTCAATCATCGTGTTAAACGGAGAAGAAATTTAACGATGGCAAACAAATGCTCCATCTGTTATCTTCTTTTCGTAGGCGTTTTCTCCCTCGTAGGCAGGGCCCGCTGAATAACTATCAATTCGTTTAAATGAGCCACATTTTGCAAAATTCGTGCTTAACCAACTAGACCATGAAATACGCAACAGTTGTCTTCTTCTTCTTCTTCAGAGCAAGAAAAGGGCGCTGTGGATCTCATTTTCACCAACGCCATCGACTCCCTCTCGCCAGAGGATCAGAAGTTGCCGCAGGTCCTCTGCATGCAGCCGATGTTGCGTCGCGGCATCGGCATCCACCACGGCGGACTTCTGCCCATCCTGAAGGAACTCGTGGAAATCCTCTTCGCCGAGGGCTACATCAAGGTTGTGGTCTTCTTCTCCCTTCTGCTTTTTCAACGACGCATCCCGTAGAACTTCTGTAGCTCTAATCGCTCCACGTCCTTCTTGGAGATTCTAACCCACGTATTTAGTTGTCCATGGTGACTGCGCTAGACAGGGGTCTGTGAGGTGTCGGCTGGGCTGCGCAGAACCTGGACGACCCACAGCAGCCGGCGACGACGTTGTATGAGAGTTGACAGCTTTGGAGAGCTTGTCGGGCCAGTCCACTTACAGGATTCGTCGTCGAAACCAGTTATCAATATCTTCACGGCGAAGCGCAAGTTCGACGGCGTCGATTTCCGTCTCCTTTCGCCCGAAGACTACATCCATATGTCAGGGAGGGCGGGGCGTTGAGACGATCGGATAATTCCTTAGTTGCCGCAGCATGTTATTCGCTGAATTACCGTCCGACAGTGCGTCCAAGGTCGAAGTGAAACGTGAGTCGGTCACGAGATCTCATTGGTTATGAGGTCACACCTGACGGAAAGCCCATTAGCTGACTCATGCACGCGTTGTCGGTCGAAACTGTCGTGCCATGTCTTGATGGTTAAGGAAGACACTCAGAAGACAGACGCGACTGTCACCTTTTTGCTCTCCCCCTACTCATTGAAACCAATCCTCTATAAAAGTCCATCTGGTAGTGTTGACAACTACCTGCCGCAAAAGATGCACCTGAAATATTTATTGATTCTGACGAATTTTACTACAATTATGAGCCGAAAGGTGGCTGCATCGCAATAAAATATGCGAAATCGAGAGAGTCGTAGATGGATAATTAAACGCGTTGTTGCCGTGACTGAAGCAACTACCAACATGTCGCTACAAGGCGTAGTGCGTGCGCGCTCGCTCAGCGCAACAACAAGCCAATTCGCCATCCACCAATCACGTTCACCCAATCGGACTTCCTTGTGTCGGATTGGTTGCATGGTCTCGCGCAGGCATTTGCAGTCCGCGCCGTCAAGTCACTCGTGGCGTCGACGATGCAGCTCAAGGTTGAACTGGATTTTGAGGACTTCAAGCGCCTCTCTACGTGTGCTGTATGCTTGGGACAAGTTCGCAACCCCTGGATGCTACCATGTGGTCACTTTTTCTGCCATGAGCCCTGCTTCAAAAAGTGCTGGGGCGAAAATTGCAAGCGATGTCCCACATGCCGAAATTATTTTATCGTCGGTGAACCTATACCGTTTTATTTTTTCCGCAACCTCATGTCTAAAGCCCGATGCAATGCCAATGGCGGTGAAATCGAATCGGATTGGTTATTTGGGAAGGAGTGGGAGACTTCACTACCCCGGCGTCTTCCCCCTCCACCTGAACCGAAACCAAATTGCCCGAACCTTTTGCAGCAGCAAACCGAAGCACTGGCAAAAATGATGGCCGCTAACCCTGACTTCGTCCCGGTCAGCCAGCGTCCCATCTCCGAGAGACGTTGTCCCAAGGGATTCCGATGCAACGACCGCGTAAACTGCCCCTACATGCACAACGTGATGTTTTGTGTCAGTCTGTCTTGCCCTGGTGGGGATGTTTGCGACAGGCTTCACGCGGACGAATTGTTTGGTTCATTTCCAACCGACTCGGACTGAGAAGTTCACTTCTGTCTTGCTGAAAATAAATTCTTGTATAATAATAACAATCCTCCATGCCCATCTTACGTGTACATTTGAGTTACTCAACACATTGGTGCAATCAGAGTCCAGCTCGTGTTATATATTATACTTTCAACTTGGAAAATCAGTGGAAGCTTGCATGGGAGAGATGCTTAACAAGTAGGATTTGGTAGTGGCCTTTAATGCAGCCAGTTAGATCTATCGGAGGGCTAGACGGCATGTCTAGTCAGTGTGGGCTTTTTAAAAGGTTGGGAGGAGCTGTGCTTGGTCTCCCGATGACTCCAACCAGATTTCACCTACTAGAGGATAAAGTGGCTCCATGGAGTTAGGAATGAAGTGTCTCGGGAATGTGTTTATAGGTGGAGTCCCCAGTGCACTCCGAGGGGGCCCGCTCTGGGAATCAAACCCGGGCGCCTCACCAACAGAGCGATGATGCTAAACCTTTCTTTTCAAACGTCACTACGTCCAGGTTTGCGCTGTCGGAGCGGCGGAATGCTAAAAATGTGGATGGACGTCGTGAAATTTGATGTTGGCCGCTTTGGGTTGAAGTGTGTCTACGGTGTATGCGGATGAAACCAGACCTGGGTCTCAAACTGCCCTGATCAGAACAGAGATCGCCGATCATGGGTAACCGGTTCATCCTCTAGCAGGAGACAGTTGCAACAAAGCAAGCATTTAAAACGATGTCATACCTTACGAACAAGAGCGTTGATGGAACTCGATTCTCCGCGTTGGTGACCCCGTGGAACCTGAGTTAACCCAGCCCCGAATAGCCAGGTTTTTGGCGCCTCTGTGGTCGGCATGCTAAGAATCATTCCAGGAACGACGATCTGATTGATGCAATTCTCAAAACTTCTAGACACACCATCTGTTGGTTTCAAGCCAAGGCTTTGTGAAAAAATGCCAACACATGTAGTGGTTTCCATGGGAGAAGCCTAAATGTCAAAGGATTCACAGTGATTAAATCAAGTCGTAGTGCACAATGCACTAACATATTTAATGCGTTGCAATAAATGTCTGATGCGAGTGGGCTTGCGTTATTTATAAAACATTGAATCTATTTGATTGCGCCATTACGCAAAATAAGGTGCATACCGTTGCCATTTGGGATCAAATCAAAGCTACAATTCACTGATTGGATACAGTCTATTATTTAAATGTTGGGGAATCCTTTGTAAGAAAATACCATAGACTAGTTTAAAAAACTTTTTGTCATTTATATGGTAGTTTGATTGATTATTTTTACAAATAAAAATATTTATGTTTATACTTTAAATGGGAAAAGTTTGGTGAATTAATTGAATGAAGGTCGTGAAGATTCACTTTTAGCCCATAAATCCACAGGTACACGCGATCATTCCAACTAAACCTTATTTGTCTTTTACACAGATTACGTAGACTCAATACTTTCCGATTGATAAATTATGTGTAATTATATATGATAAAATACTTATAATATTTAAAAAATATTGAATTTGGATTCTGGTATATTCTTATCCCACTTAGCCATTAAATATCTATCGTTATAGGTGTTCGTTGGTGTATCGCCTGATTTAGATGGGTGACATGTTTGGTGTCGAATTGGATTCTCTTGCTGAGGCATTCCGCGCACCAGATGTTTCAAGCGACTTTGGTGGAATGTATGTCGCAGTATTATTTCAAATGTTTCATTCTGCTAGGTCTTCTACTAGTGCTGTCAAGCGACCGGCTGTAGCCTCGGTTCCGACTACATTTGAGATATCAAAAGCCCGAAAATCGCGCTTCAAGCTGCCTAAGTTCAAAACGATTCCAATTCCTACTGAAGAGGGTTGCCTCCACGAAGTTGTCCTACCCAGTGGCGTCGATCACTTTAAGCCTCTGACCCCAGTGTCGCAGAATCCTGCGAAGACCTACCCTTTCAAACTTGACCCCTTCCAGAGGCAGGCCGTACTATGTATCGAAAACGATCAGTCAGTTCTGGTGTCGGCCCATACTTCAGCCGGCAAAACAGTGGTCGCTGAGTACGCGATCGCACTAAGCCTGGCTCGAAAACAGCGGGTGATCTACACCACACCTATTAAGGCTCTGAGCAATCAAAAGTTTCGGGAGTTTTCCGCCGAATTCAAGGATGTGGGCTTGATGACCGGCGACATCACCATCAATCCAGAATCAACTTTGTTGATAATGACTACAGAGATTCTCCGATCGATGCTTTACAGGTAAAACCGTCTTGGTTTAAGCTCTAGCCATATAAAAGCCTTTGTTCATGCCTGTATAATTCCCCTTATTGTATATTGTTCAACAGTAATTTTCCCCGACCTTAAATTTTCTGAATTTTTAACCCTTCGTAGACTTTTTAAAATAATCACATTTTCTAGTGGCCTGCCTATTTTATCCATTCAAGAAATCATCGTTTAACGCCACTTCAATAGTTGTTCACTAATGGCTGCTCGTATTTTAAGTGACCCCTCCCATCCCCTCCATCCCAGTTTATCTGAATGTAAATCTCTTCGACCAATGCGTAGGCTATACCGTTCAATACCCATAAGATCGGCGGCATATCGCAATTCGGCCATTCCTTATTTGTCTCGATTTTTAGTTTCACCAGAGCAGGGGAAGCAGGAACTAAAAGACTATTTTCACATCTAATACTTGTCATATTGCCTATTTTTACTGCTGAAAGTCTTGGTCCTCGTGACCTCAATAAGGCCACTACAATTATTATTATTGTTGTTGTTTACTTTCTCTATTTCAGAGGCTCCGAGGTGACCCGTGAACTGGGCTGGGTCATCTTCGATGAGATACACTACATGCGGGAGAAGGAACGTGGTGTCGTCTGGGAGGAATCGATCATCCTCTTGCCACACAGCGTTCGACAAGTCTTCCTCAGCGCTACAATCCCCAATGCAAGACAATTCGCTGAGTGGGTCGTATTCCTCCACAAATTCCCGTGCCATGTTATCTACACCGACTACCGTCCCACCCCTCTACAGCACTACGTTTTCCCATGTGGTGGAGACAGTATATTCCTCGTGGTTAATCAGCAGGTGTGTGTGTGTAATTAACATTAACAGTCCTCCCTCCTTTGTATGGCTGTTTCCCACTAGACGTCTTCTTTGTGACGGCTTCATTTATGCCCGGCTATAAGAGACTAGGTCTGCGTAAATGTTTGTCAATTTCTGATTCCAACTGCGAACTCCGTATATGGACTGCAAGCCCGGGCGTTCAATGTCGACTATGATCGTGTATCCGCACCGGCAACGTGACGGATAGAGGCAGCGGTTCTAAAGTTTTGTGTCGGACCGGCGTAGAACGTGGCAGAACCACTGCAGCCGAAGACGACGGCGCTGTACAAGGGTTGACTACTTTGCTTGGCCATTTGGGAGTAATTTTGAGCCCATTTCCCGTTAGTAGGAGATAATCGCAGGGATTTCATGATTTTTTTAAAAGCTTTGCGTAGATCTGCTCCATCCGGTCTGGATGGGTCTACGTATGCTGGGGAGGTGTCGACGCTTAAGCCCTACCCTTTTGCTGCCTTGGTGTAGCTGTTGCCACAGTAGCGTGTTAGGCTTCAAGTGGATACCTAAAACCGATGGATTACTGCCATAGTTTCTGTGTAGGTGGGGGGGGGCTCTTGTATGCGATCTGAATGTGGTTTGAGATCCCAGAGCACCTTCAAATCCACCTACCTCCGTTGTGTAGAGGGAATTCCTGGAGGCCAATTTCAACTCGGCGCTGGACGTGGTTCGGAAGTCCGCGGGCAACGCGAAGTCGGACACGGCGATGCGCGGTCGCCGAGGTGGCAGCATTCGCGTCGCTCCCTACTGCTTCAAACTCGTCAAGCTCGTCATGGACCAGCATCTGGAGCCCCTCATCGTCTTCTCTTTCAGCAAGAAGGACTGCGAATTCTACGCCGGTCAGCTGGCCAAAATGGACCTCAACGACGGTAAGACGTCTTTTCCCACGTTATTCTATCCCTCCAGCCGGCGGATTCATGGATGATGCCATTACGATTCTTATTCTTCTTCTGAATCAGCTGTCTACTGCCGCTGCGCCATTCAGCGCCAAGCCCAACACACTTTGAATTCGGCCGGTTAAATGGCAAATAGGTTTTCTGACCGCGTCACACACAAGTCGCTGCGAACCCGGTGTTGCTCATGAGCAGAGTGTGGATGCTAACAGCTGCCATAGAATCTCCCAGCCCGGAACTTGAATAAGGCACTTGTTGGGATATATTCTTTTTCATATAAGAACATGGCGTAATAAATAATAATAATAATAATAATTTTTACGCTTTATTAAGGTCACAAAGACCAGAACTTTCAGCATTTTAATGTTTAACAGGAATGGAGGAAATAACAACGAGGTAATGGCGGCCATAGAAGGCCTTGTCCATAACGCGCGCGAGACAGTTTCCGCCACCCGGCCTCCAGGTTGCTAGATTACAAGCGCACGCCACTACGCTCGGGATGAAAAGGGAAAACCCTAAGTAACAATAGTCGGATGAGACAACCGAGTTGCAGTCGGTCCTTACAGTTGATCCGAACTTGAAAGGGCTAGCGCGTCAACGGCTATATGATGGAATTGTGGTAGTTGACTGAAATGAGCCAATGGAAAACGGGATATAAAGCGACGTACTACGATAGGTCTATAGGCGTCCAATCGGCGCCCGGCTTAGTATTCAAATACAAATTGCCGGTGCGCCACAATTAATCGATAAAATTATCACAATCTACCACTGTTACAGCGCCGTGCATTATAATATAGGGAAAATTACTAATTCAATCATCGTGTTAAACGGAGAAGAAATTTAACGATGGCAAACAAATGCTCCATCTGTTATCTTCTTTTCGTAGGCGTTTTCTCCCTCGTAGGCAGGGCCCGCTGAATAACTATCAATTCGTTTAAATGAGCCACATTTTGCAAAATTCGTGCTTAACCAACTAGACCATGAAATACGCAACAGTTGTCTTCTTCTTCTTCAGAGCAAGAAAAGGGCGCTGTGGATCTCATTTTCACCAACGCCATCGACTCCCTCTCGCCAGAGGATCAGAAGTTGCCGCAGGTCCTCTGCATGCAGCCGATGTTGCGTCGCGGCATCGGCATCCACCACGGCGGACTTCTGCCCATCCTGAAGGAACTCGTGGAAATCCTCTTCGCCGAGGGCTACATCAAGGTTGTGGTCTACTTCTCCCTAATATGCGGCTTCTGAAATGTCCCTCGAGAGTAGCGTGTTTCTTGCGTGGAGTATGCAGTCACGACCACTTAATGATGATATTGGTATTGGCATTCACTTTATTAAGGTCACGAGGACAGCATTACATTTTGCAATGCGCGATGATCGGTGGCAACCAGGTCAGAACAGATATCCATCCCGTAGACCTTCTGTATCTCAAAGTGCTACACGTCCACGTATTTAGTTGTCCACCTGCCGGGCATCGCCAACTTGTCGGCGCTGGACAGAGGTCTGCGAGGTGTCGTTGGGCTGCGCAGAATCTGGACGAACCACAGCAGCCGAGTTGACAGCTTCTCCATGTCTGAACATCGACGTCTTTGGAGATCTTGTCGCACCATTCCGCTTGCAGGATTCGTCGTCAAACCAGTGATCGTCAAATACTTCCAATCTCCTGTTGTCTACGACACGCAGTGGCCAGGTTTCACTGTCGGATTGGTTAAGATGGGTTGGATAGCGGCGCGAGGTCCACTGGCTTGTACGCAGCTGTTGGAACGAGTTCCGGAGACTGATGGGTCGTAATTGGACCTCCTCCTTCCTCGATTGGCCATTCGGGAGTATTGTAGAGCCCCTGTATTTGAAGGCTGGGAAGTATGGTAAACGCGGAATGGCGGCCCAATCCACCGTTTGCACATCCCCTAACCGGAGTCGAAGAGCCACACACGATGACTTCGGTGTCCGCGTGCTAGCCACGACTAGTCCTTTCTTGTTCCTTCCTTCCCTTGCCGCAGGTTCTCTTCGCCACGGAAACCTTCGCCATGGGCCTCAACATGCCCGCTCGCACCGTGCTCTTCACGGCGACGCGCAAGTTCGACGGCGTCGATTTCCGTCTCCTCTCGCCCGGCGAGTACATCCAGATGTCGGGGAGGGCGGGTCGTCGCGGCAAAGACGACCGCGGCACCGTCATCCTCATGCTCGACGACACCGTGACACCCGACAACGCCAAGCAACTCCTCCTTGGCTCCGCCGACCCCCTCAACTCAGCATTCACGCTCTCCTACAACATGGTGCTCAACCTGCTCCTCGTCGAGGACGTCAATCCACAGGTCATGCTGGAGAAAAGCTTCTTCCAGTTTCAGAACTACGCGGCCATACCCGCCCTCGAGCAGAGTATGAGTGACCGATTGCGTTTTCATTAAGACTTTTTTGGGAGGTTGTGCAGGTGGTGGTCTAACATTGCACATTCCGAAATTGTAATAATTTGGTCTGCTTGTAACACCCGAGTAGTAGGTAGCGTGGCGGGAGCCAATGTTGCCACGATGGTCAATTAATGCGGTTTATCCACGTGACAGAGGATGACAAATAAAGGTAAAAGAAAAAATTAAAATATTGCGATGGCCGAATTTTATTATAAAAAAACACTTCTACTGATAACGCTAAAGTAGTGTCACCGGCGTAAACAGTTGGAAACCGAACTGGATCACAATCTGTTCCGCCATGACCGCTGCTCACCGCGCGTGGGCGGCTACGATTGGCTGAGCAGAGGATGAGGAGGAGACACGCGCGTACCCGAATGGTCTTGAGAGCGGCCTCCATGTCCGACTGCAGCTTGGGGGGCTCCTTGCTGGAGCTCTTTTCGGCGACGAAGCAGGAGAGGACCCCCGCGATCTGTTCCAGCGAGAGGCCTCCGAAGAAACCGTCGAGGAGGAGTTCCGTGAGCATCAGTTCATCGCCCGTGGAGATCTCGCAGGCGATGCGACCCTTCAGGTGGATGACGTCATCCTCGGTACAGAATCCCAGGCGGCGGAGAACGCGTTTTCGCGAACGCAGTTCGTCCAATTGGAGAAGCGATTCCTTGTGCTCAAGACCAGAGTGATGCCCACTTTCGCGTTGATCTCTCGTGAGCCAGTCTTTCCAGGAAGATCAATCTTAGGAACCCCAATATCGAGCGAATGATTATGGCTCCTCTTTCGTGGAATCCAGTATCTGCAACATCTTGGCGACCGTTGTATGCGACTGTTGATTGGCCTCAACACGCCTTAGATGGGGGTTTTACAGTTGGCAGAAGCAGTAGCCCGCTTATTTTCTTGTTCGTCTTCTTCTTCATCTCCCCAGAAATCGCCAAACTGGACGCCGAATTCCGCGACATCAATCTGCCCGACGGCGTGGACATGGATCAGCTGTCGAGCGTGGTTCAGTTGTACAAGGCCGTGGAGGACCTGCATCGAGAGAAGTGGCAACTCGCGATGAAATTCAAATTCGTGGCGCCGTTTCTCCAACCTGGGCGCATTTTACGAGTCAGTCAATCTTTGGGACGCCTTTTAGTAGTAGTAGTAGTTGTTGTTGTTGTTGTTGCTGTTTCGTGACTCGTTTCATGGACCCCTGTTCAGAATCATTAGTTCTTCGACGGGGTACGAACAAAACCGGGCTTGTGGTTGTGGCAGCGTTCATTGGTCTTTGAGCGACTTGCCGGCGCTTTAGGTTTCCCGATTTCAGATGCTGATGGCTGATGTGAGAGACAGGGTGTATGAGTTGTGGTGATTCATGCATGTGCCGTTAGCGCTGACGTTGTTAGCAACGGTTTAGTCGCTTGGTTCGTTGCCGTCGTCCTGTTGATCCACTGTGGCACGTTCCCAATTATAATTCGTCTCCACTGCGGTGCCATGTATTGATTAGGTGGAGAGCGACACCGGATTGGACTACGGCTGGGCCATCGCCCTCAATCTGCGCCGCGCCCGACAGCGTAACCCCCTTGGAGGTGGTGTGATCTCCGACCAGCCTGTCGTGGATGTCCTCCTCCAGGTCGCTACGAGCAGCATCGCCAACCCCGACAACCCCGTCGTCGTGGAGCCCTCCCCCTTGGCCCTCAGCTTCTTCCTGCCGGCCCACCTCGAGGGCATCGAGGGCCCCCCCACGCCCAAGTCTCCCAAGATGGAGGCGCGCCAGCTTCAGGGGGGGAACTTGGTGACCGTCGCCACCGTCCCACTGGCCTGTCTTCGCGACCCCTCATCGGTCTGCCTCAACTTCTCGGCTGTCGAGGGGGCCAACCCGAAGGACCCCGTCGCCTTGGTTGCCAAGGTCGCCAAGCTGCTGCCGTCGATGCGCAAAAACTTTTGGAAGGGCGTCGAGAGGGCGCAGCAGAAGTTGGGCGGTTCTTTGCCCCTCCTCGACCCCGTTGAAGATCTCGGGGTCAAGGACAATCGATTGGTCAAGTGTCTCGAGGTGAGGAGGGGCATCGCGGCGTTTCGTCGTCTCTTGACGTTGGGCAGGCTTTTCAAAGTTATTTTGTGGTTTTTGCTTTTACTCTCGATTCAAGGCGCATTTTCAAAGTTATTTCCTCCTCTTTTCCCGTATATCATGTACCCCTTTTCCCATAAATCAAAATAATGACAACAAATCAAACTCTGCGGCTTGATGACGAAACGGGAAGTCGTTTGGAGTGTGCCTTCGTTTACGCTGATCGTTTTGGTCTTCGTGAGCTTTATAAAACGATTGCCATTATCAATGTGTGTGTGTGTGTGTATGTATATCTCTCGCTGTTTTCTTACTCGAACGCCCAAATGACTGTGTGTGGATTTGTTGCTTTTCTAGAACATTCATCTCATGAAGGCGCGGCTCAAATTGAACCCCCTGGCTGGCCGAGAAGACCTCGACTACCTCGTGCACGCTCACGGTCAACGCGTCGAGGTAATTCATCCGCCGATCTCCTCTTCATCTCAGGCACCTTATTTGGGGTCTTTCAGAGTCGAATTTCTGTTTCGACTTCAAATTAAACACCCCTTTTGAATGTAAATTCATCATCAACTGTTTGGGTCGCATTTTGCTGGTGTGTCATTGCGTCATCGAAAATTCCACCAATAGAATCTGCCATGAATCGTCCATAAATTGTGGACCCTCCCGTTCGTTCCAAATTCTAATTTAAACAAACAAAACCGAATTTGAAGAAACCGGATTAATGCCAGTAGCTCCCTGCAGAGGTCTGTCTGTGGAAAAAATACCTGTAGAAATATGTGCTGTCCATGACGGTGATTTGTTTGACTCGTGCCAGAAATACCTCGAACTGCGCACGGCTCACGACGAAATGGCGCACAAGGAATCGCTTCTCCAATTGGACGAACTGCGTTCGCGAAAACGCGTTCTCCGCCGCCTGGGTTTCTGTACCGAGGATGACGTCATCCACCTGAAGGGTCGCATCGCCTGCGAGATCTCCACGGGCGATGAACTGATGCTCACGGAACTCCTCCTGGACGGTTTCTTCGGCGGTCTTTCGCCGGAACAGATCGCGGGGGTCCTCTCCTGCTTCGTCGCCGAAAAGAGCTCCAGCAAGGAGCCCCCCAAGCTGCAGTCGGACATGGAGGCCGCTCTCAAGACCATTCGGGTACGCGCGTGTCTCCTCCTCATCCTCTTCCTCTTCTCAGCCAATCGTAGCCGCCCACGCGCGGTGATCAGCGGTCATGACGGAACAGATTGTGATTCAGTTCGTTTTCCAACGACGCACACCGTAGACCTTGGCAGTGCTGAGTTGTCCACCGGCCCGGAAACGCGCCTTTTTTCCTTCAGGTTAGGGTGACGCAACCGCTTGATCGCATTCCGGTCATTGTTTGCGTCGGTGACACGCCTACTTTTGCGTCATCAGTAGTGGTGTGTTCTATAATAATTATTTTTTATAATGACTGCTGTATCAAGGTCACTAGGCCCAAGACTACCAGCATTAAAAAGTAGCAATGCTACTTATGAAAACCGTATTTGGATTCCTGTTTTACCTCCGACGCGCCAGCAACTAATTGGTGCCGATTTACAATTGGCTGTAGTTATTGTGATGGAATTTTCCGGTCCAATGGTATGGCGGTGGGAAATCCTGATCTCAACTCGCTGGGGACGCCACTTGATTGAGATGGGTTGTTAAACTCGACTTTGAAATTCTTTCGTCGCAATATTTGCATTTTGTCTTCTCAGATGTAACCGAACCCCCGCATCGCAACCTTTATTTGTCATTCTACAGTCACTTGGATAAAACGCTTTGATTGGCCATCGTGGCACAATTGGCTCCCGTCGCGCTGCCTGATTCGACTTTTCTACTCGCGTGTTACAAGTAGACCCAATGATTACCATTTCGAAATGTGCACGTTGTAGGCTTTAGGAGAAATAGGGCTCTTTGGAAGGACGGCTAGTTGTTCATGGCGTAGTTGGAGTGAGGAGTACCGTCTTCTGGTTGCTAAATATGTGTCAGTCTCCAGAGAGTAGCCTCGGTGACTGGGTAGTCTCTTCTACTCATGTCTTATAAGTAGGACTCTGGTTCGTTGGTTCGTTATAGGCGAAGGCACAGTACTTGGCGACGGTTGCTCAAGAGAGTCGAGTAACCGCCTCGGGTCAAACCATGACTCAGAGCGCGGCCGGAGCCGTGAAGGGCGACGGAAACATCTTCGCGGAGGGCGGACGCAGCGCCGTTGAGGACTACGTGGCGCGCTTCGGTGGGGGCGAGATGATGGACGTGGTGCGCGCCTGGGCGCAGGGTGTCTCCTTCGCCCAGCTCTGTCGCATGACGCCGCTCTTCGAGGGCAGCGTCATTCGCTGTATGCGACGCCTCGAGGAACTTCTGCGACAGATGCACGCCGCAGTCAAGGTCGCCGGAAACGCTGACTTGGAGAACAAATTCCTCAAGGGTATGTCTCTCTCTGTCCCCCCCCCACCACCCCCGACATGCGTTCAGCCTTGACGACACAAGTCTATTAAATGGAAGAGCGACTCCACCTTCCCCCCGTCTACCGCGTTGGTTAAAACTTCCCAGGATTTGTGGAATTTGGATCCGTCTTGGGTGACTCTGGATAACTCCTTAAGCCCAATTCCTCGAAGGAGGCAGTGGAGGATGTTCTTTTGCAGATTATCTGGGTACCTCCTTTCATAGACTCATCGCAGACCCTGCGCATGGGGTAATGATGGTCTCTTGGATGAAGAGTATAGGCAGGCCAATAGAAAACGAGAGGGGTTAATAAGTCAACATTTGAGACCAGGAAATAGTTGACGAAGGCATCATTAGATCTTTTTGTCTAATAATTTAATGTTTTTTTTGTTATTTTAGCGATGCTACTCATTAAACGTGACATCGTGTTTGCGGCCAGTCTCTATCTGTGAGTCGGCTGGACGCAACGTCTGCCGACGCAACTCCGTGGAATGTACATTCGACTTTACGCCCATAAACGTGTTATACGTCCGATGCCTTCTTTCCTCGTGGGGTTTTGAGTGGGTTACTTTGGGTCGGATCACCGACGGTGTTATTGGTTTCTTTTCGTGGGGTGGTTGCCTGGATACCCCCAATGGCCACTTCTTCTCTCCATATCGCTAATAGTGCGTGGTACGAGAACACTCGTCATCTTCCACTAATGCGCTTTTACGGAAGCCGAACGTCTTAATTACTACCGACGCACCGCTTAGCTCCGAACCATTCCACGGTTTTTTACTTTTCCGGCAACGCCAATTTGTGCATTGGACGGCCTTGTCGGACGCCAGCGTTCAGGGAACTCCTCCAGGTGGACTTTCCTTGGGCGGACGAGTAGTGAGACTTCAGCTTCACAGGTTCCTTCTTATAGCGGCGCGATAGAAACGAATCTTAGTGCAAAAGCTTACCTTCGCTTGGCCCCACGCATTAATTCGCCGCTTGTTGAAGATGGGTCTTGTTCTTCCTTGATTGACAATTCGCCGCTTGTTGAGTTTCCCAGATATTTGAAGGCTGGAACATACTCGACTGTGATTGTCCTTGTCAGTTAAATTAACATCAAATTCTTTGCGTATTTTTCACTTTATGGTATACTGTTGCCCACTTGACCTATTTTTTTATTTAATTTGAGGTCAACACAACCTAAATGTACTTTAACACCACTGAGGTGATCTTGAGTGGAATTTACATCCAAATATGACATGTAATCACGTGTGATAGCGGTCATCACGATGTTCAGGCTATGCAAAGGCCTCCAATAGAGGTTGATTAACGTCGATCAATGTAGACAACGAATGAAGTCAGTCATTTGCTGCGCTGGTTACTGTGAGGGTTTGGCCACGGCGACTCAAATCGCATTTTATCGATCGGTAGATGCACTCAAGTGGGCTGGCATTCGCACATGTTGTGGCCACGGCCAAATCACTAAAGACGTGGATTATTTTCGGTTCATGCTAACGGTAACCACTCGGAGGTTTTACGTGTGAAATCGATCCGTTCCTTGGACAAATAAGGAATGAACGAGTTGTTCTTGAGGGAATTAAACCGTATAGCCTTCGGAGTTGGTTAAGAGCTTTATTTTGAGACTGACAGAAAGCGATGGGTTATGTACGGGTTCACTTGGTGAACGAGAAACGATAAGCAAAATGTCGAGAATTGAAGGTTTTGGTGATGGAGTGTATAAATAATCAACCCGAAGAAAGCATTTCACTGGAGCATGTTTTGATGGCATCGCGTGCATGCAGAAAATCAACATTCAAATGAACCCATCCGCTAGCAGATACTCGTGGGGACTTGTTCGTCTTGGTATTTAATTTCGTTGCTCCAGCAAAATCGACAGACGGGAGACAGCATGTGCTAATCGGAGTCCTGGTGAGAATAGATAGTGATCCAAATCTATTTCACATCTCGTAGACCTTCTGTTGCTCTAAGCCAGTGTTTCTCACACCTGTGTGTCGCGACACACCAGTGAGAGAGATTCGCAGGTGTGTCGCGAGATTTTTGAAAAATATTCAAAAATGCTGAAATCGTTTGATGAAAAACTGACGCTATGGAAAAGAAAAGTTTCGAAGGGTATTTTTGAATGCTTCCCTTCCGTAAACGAATCTCAGTTGAAGGGCAAAGTCACTGATGACATCATGTCCACACTGACAAGTCTTCAATGAGCAATTCACCATTATTTTCCATCACTTTCTATCGACGAATATGGCTGGGTGATCAACCCGTTTGGAAGCAACGAGACATCAAATCTTTCGTGTGAAGAGGAAGAAGAGCTGATCGAGTTGAGAAATGACAAATTCCATCGACTGGGATTCGCCGAAAAAAGTTTGCACGAATTTTGGCTCTCCCTGAAGCAGTTGTTTCCAGCTCTCAGTTTGAAAGCAGTCAATATCATTTTTCCGTTCGCGTCTTCATGGTTTTGTGAATTCGGATTTTCAGCTTTGACTGAAATCAAATCAAAACAAGAGAGCGCGACTCCTTCGACTTGACGACGAAATGCGTGTTTGTTTGTCAACATTAGAGCCCCGTTTAAACCTTATTTGCTCTCGAAAGCAAGCCCACCCATCGCATTAAAAATATAAACGGTGAAAATAAAGTTTAGCCAAAATATTTTTTTATTACTTAAGGTGTTTCGCTAAACATTTCAGATATCCCAAGTGTGTCGCAAGTGAAAAAAGTTTGAGAAACACTGCTCTAAGCGCTCCATGTCCTACTTGGAGGTTCTAATCCACGTATTTAGTTGTCCACCGGCCGGGCAGCGTTCCGGAGGCTGGGACATATTCGACCGGTGAATCGTTTAGGTTAATTGGTGGGGATTGACTATCGGAGCACGTCGAGACAATTTTGATTTTCGACGTGTTTATCATCAGCCCGACTGATTTTGCCTTCATGAAGTGTCTCGCCACGGCTGCATGGAAATTACCTCACCCTTTAAGTTGTATAAACAAAATGAGACTGGAAATAATTCATCTCCATCACTAAAGGAAACGTTAATCAAATGGAGGGGCCTTCCAAGTCATACATGAAATAACTATAACAATTTGGTTTCGTTGGCAATGTTTAGACCAGTTAAATCTTGTTCCTCTCTAAGCAAAATGTATTGTTTTGAATTCGAACGAAGTGGCCAGATTGAAATTTCAATTTCCTCCGTGAGAGGGTGGGCCACGGAAACCATATGTTCCGAAATGCACCGCCTTATCTTGTCACGTGATCTACACAAATGGAGTTCATGATATCATCCCTGGCCATCTGTCGCCATTTTGGGAGCTCCAAATGGCAGACTCCGTCCTCTACGGATGCTTCACCTCGTTTTGTGAAAATCATGGTTACTATCAGCCCAAAAACCAGCGACGGATAATCAATGTGGTCAGAACAGAGGGTTTTCGTTCGGTTGTTATCATTTATGTCGAGGAAGATTATGTTTGCAGAATATGTGTGGGTCAGAATAGTTCGGGGCTGGGGGTTGTGTCCGATTTGCACACCACGACAACTTTTCCCCGGGACAGGCAGTTTGACGTGCATTTGGAGACCTTACCCTCTTTTCAGACCTGTGACTCATCAAACCCCTGTGACCCCCCTAATTAATTCCCGACCGCTGTCTCCTGCCCATTGCGCTTACGGTGGAGATTGCCGTCTTATTATTATTTTTTTGGCCGTGTTCTACGCCGTCCTAGACGGATCTTTCGAACTGATGTCTTTCACCGTAAAACGTCTGACGTCTGACTGACTCGCACAAAGTTTCGCGTCCATCGCGCCGCCATCCTCACCTACGGCTATGGAACCTGGACACGATGGAGAGGAGCGAACGGTTACACAGACTCCTCTGACCTGGCGTTCATGGAGTGCCGTAATTCCCGACATTTTTTGCAATCTATATTTGCGAGGATAAATCGGTTTCATGGGGTTTGTCCTGAAGATTATCGAGATTATTTTAGCAGGTGGAATCCCCAAAACCATTATTTGCTATAAACCTTTTTGCTTCCGTTGCATATCCCCTTCTCTTCTTAATTGTAATTCCTTGTTTTAATGAGCTGATTCCCTCGCGGAATTTATGTTAAGTTTCTGTGAAGTAACTACGTGCACAATCTCGTTGAGCCAGCTCAACTACTTGCATTTTAATCCGACCATAACTCGGCGTTCAATGCTGGGATCATATTTAACCCCATCCGGAAGTTCACCCTTCCTTACCATATTCAGTAATAAACCCCAGAGCCTTTTCTTCTACAAGACCCGTCGGTGGATTTAACACCGATTATGGTTTGACTGGGACCCGGCAAATGAACCCATACAGCGGTTTCCTTCTCTGGGGCCAAAAAACCAATTTCGCTAAAATTATCTTATCAAATGGTGGCAAAACAAAGGCCACGGTTTGGGATGATCAGGTGTCTTTGAAGAATTCCCTTTTCTATTTTATGTCACGACTAATGGATACGGGGGCATTCGTTTGGCTGTCCAAAACACCCCGGATACACGCAAAATCGCACAGTTCTCTCCGGCCGTTCTCAATGTTGGCATTGCGCCAAAGTGCGCGCATCTATACCCCTCCCGAGGCCAGTTAAATCGGGTATGGCTCTTTGTTGTAAAAATGGGCACTGTGTGAATCACACTGTGGGTGTGTGTGTGTGTGTGTGTGTGTGTGTCAGCATGAGTCAGCGAATGGCATGGCGCGTCCCACGCCAGTCGGATAGCTCAACTACATCTTTCACTCAAAGTGGATTACTTTGGCGACTAATTGCCTTGTTACTTACGATTTACAATTGTCCAGCTTCCATATTAATTGATGGCTTCGGTTGGGGGCATTCGCACGAGGACCAAAACGTTTAGTATTACAATGTTACAATAAGTAGCGATTATGCAACCCGAATAAACGAAGTAACAACGATCAGGTAAATTAGCAAGAAGGGCGAATTAAGCCCTTGAAGTATATGAAGTTGAGCAAATTCGCAATTGCGGATGCAGGAAATAGCGATTGTCCATTTTAAAATCAAACTGAATACATACAAATTATAATGACGAGGTAAATTTGTAAAAAAGGTGAATTAAACCCCCGAAGTGAATAATTTGACGTAATCCATAATGCGTGTTTGTACCCTACTGACAAACGCAGATAATGAATGATTTCGGAAAACAAATCACACCGAACTAGACGCAAAACTGGCCACCGATAAATCGATAAACGCCGTACTCTTAATTGTGCAGCTCGGAGTAACATTGGTCTGGTTTTATGACACATTTGTGCCCATGTTAAATATGGCCTGTTGATAACCACAATTGGGTGCTTGAAATATTTTTTGTCGGTATCCTGCCCAGCGTTTGTCTACGAAGTTCGATAATTATGGATTACGTGTAGCCACGGCAACTTCTGTAATCTACCGTCGGAGACATCAGTCTAATCCTCCAGGGTTTCGGATCGAGCAAACCTTCCGTCTCCGTGGTCGCGAATTCGGTTAAAATCGATCACTGCTGTTTGTGGCGCAAATTCGACGTTCACAACCGATGGGGGTTCCATGGTTTCACGACTGCCAAGCCACTTCCGGCTAATTTGCAAGCTGCAAGGCGGAGATGATATGATTCTGATTTTTTGTGGTTTGATGTCCTGGTCGTCCAAATCAATCAAGTCCTCGCGTGTTTGTTTTTTTCGCTATTAAGGGGGGAGGGGTGATTGTTTATCCATTAAACGCGGTCAATGAGATCACCATAACCCCCCTCCGACCAACATAAATAATGCTGAAGTGTGGACCTAGGAAAACCGGATACTAACATGAGATGTTATAATTTTCCAAGAACTTCCCGACAAATTTGGTAACGAGAGAGACGGGGGTCAATTGTTTATTCGTTTCAGGAGGTCAAGGAGTCAAAATGAAACAGCTTGAATATTCACTATATTAAAAAAACGTTGGGTATTCAATTTGACAACAAATAAAATAGATGCAGGCAGTGGCACGGTCCCCACCCATCCAATCTTCATTGGACGCTGCAGCGAAAGCCTTTAAGGGTGGATTCTTGGGACGAGGCCAAAAATCGAAACTTGTCAATCGTGTTTCCACCGGGGAACCATGACCCCTTGGAAAAATACTTGAGGCCTCCACAGATGCCAAAGCGTGCACAAAAGACCGGTACACTTCCACGAGTGGCAGGGCACTGCTCACCATCTAGACCCCAATCAAGCGAACATTTTTCAGAAAGCGGTAGACATCCGCTGAATCCCAGCAGGAGATGCTGTCGGGCTTCCAGAATGCAACGGACGGTGAGGATTGCGTGACCGCTGGATCAAAGGCATAATCGTTGTCGCGGACCCACAGGAACGGTTAACCTGGCAGCGTCCACCGTACTTCCCCTTCTGTCTTCGTTCGACAACCAAATGAACCAATCAGAACGAGAGTACCACACACCATCAAGAGCATTTTCATGGAGCCCAGTTCGGCTTTCAAACCCGTATAACGCTCCCACATCCTATCCTAACTGTAAGAAGATGTTGTTTGCATAATTGTGTCCCTCACCACAGTCGGAAACGAGACTTATTTTTTTCCCTTGCCCAATGGCCGTGTGCGTGCTTCAAATATGCGGACGACCTGAGACTATGACATGCCTGTTAGACGAATGGGTATTCCCAACAGCTCGAGCAAGCTTTCTGTTGATCACTTAAACATGTGTCTCCGTTAAGGCTTCATAGAGAGCAGCTGCTGGCGCCGGTAATTGCTTCACAGTTACAAGGATGCCATCTGCGGTTAATGCTACCGTCTCTGCTACCTAGTTCGTCGATTCAGGTCACTTGGCTTGACCTCAGACCACTTCCATCACCGACGTTGGCATTTTAAAGTTATCTCGCTTTATAATTGATTGTTTACACACTCCATCTGTTTTATATCTGGAAAATGTGTCCAAACATAAGAGCAAAAAAGAGATGGTATATGCGTTTCTTCAAGATTACCAACGGCAAAGGAATTAATCAACCATCAACAAAGGTTGTCTTTCAAAGTGGAAAAAATGTCCCTAAATTAGTTTACATGGGATTTTACCCGGAAAATGGCTCTGTCCATCATAAAATGTTTATAATTTGATAAACCCGACGACACTCTGGACATGAGTTTTCATGTGCACTACACCATTTTGATAGACGGTTTGGTCCTGTTAGCTTATTCTACACCTTCTATCTCCACAATCTCCAGTTTTTGTATTATTTTTGTTCCGTGTAACATTTAATGCTGAAATTCCTGGTCCTCGCGACCTTGATAAAACGAATACCATTATTATTATTATTATCATATAATGATTAATTACACGCCTGTAAGTTCATCAAAGGTCGTCGTATTATTCCCCCTATTGTGGTGAATTTTTCGACCTCAATTTGCACAATCATTCATCAACCCAATTTACAAGCTGTTCCCTATTTGCCTTGCATATATTAGATGGCCCTAAATGTAAATTGCTAAGACTATACAATTTAATTCCGGCTGCATTTCACAACGCGTCGGACAGTCGACTGTCTGCTGGTATTACATTTACCCCGGAGAACAATTACGCCGCTATGAGTCATAGTCATTTGATGATCTGCCAGTGAACCGACGATTGGTCGAGAGGTCTTCTGCTGAATGCATCAAAATGCATCTCTGTTACATTTTCCCTGACAGCCGCTGTTGACACTCCTGAAATCCCTTCACTCCATAATTTAGCTTCGAGCTCAAAATCTAAATTCCTCGGCGTAATGTTGAACAGTCAGTTATCATGGAATGATCATGTAGATGCTGTCTTTGGTAAATGCCGTCGCCTATGCTTACTAGTTCGCCGGTTCAGGAGACTTGGTTTAAGCTCTAGCCATATAAAAACCTTTGTCCATGCCTGTATAATTCCCTTTATTGTATATTGTTCTCCAGTAATTTTCCCCGGCATTAAATGTTCTGACTTTTTAACCCTTCGTAGACTTTTAAAAATAATCACATTTTCTAGTGGTCTGCTTATTCTAACCAATCAAGCAAAAGTTGTTAAACTAATAGAATGCTCGTATTTTAAGTGACCCCGCCCATACCCTCTATTCAAGTTTATCCAAGTGTAAATCTCTTCGACCAATGCGTAGGCTTTACCGTTCGATACCCACGAGAACGGCGGCATATCGCAATTCGGCCATTCCTTATTTGTCCCGATTTTTGGTTTCATCAGAGCAGGTGAAGCAGGAACTAAAAGACCATTTTCATTTCGAATTCTTGTTATACTGTCTTGTTTTATGCTGAAAGTGCTGGTCCTCGTGACCTCAATAAAGCCACAACAATTTTCATTATCATTTGATGATCCCCTAGTCAGCTGACTCTCCACGTCGCCTCATAAAACTTATTTTAGGTGACCCTCTCCCTATTCTATCCAATTTAACCGTTCTCTCCAACCCTCTTAATTCCCGCAAGAACGACACAAAAGCCCATAGAAAAGGAACTCGTTGACCGTTTTCATGTGTGCAACAATTCCATTTTAATTCTTAAATATTTGTGCCTCGTCACCAACTTCACCAATTACTATTATTGTTAAATCAGATGGACGCCGGTTGTGTGCTGGTATTACATCAACCCCGGCGAACAATTACACCACTGTGAGTCATGGTCATTTGATGGTCTGTCAGTGAACCGACCGATTTGATGATCTCCTAGTCAGCTGACTCTCCACGTGGTGACAAGATTTGGGATGCCCAGGTCACCCCCACCGACACGTGAGGCTGCCCCTCCCCATCCCCCCACCGACACCCCCCCAGACCAGACAGACCAGAATTAGATGGCAGTACGGGTTCCCATGGGTTTGTGCGACGCATTTCAAATGTGGCACCCGGTGATTGGTTAATGCTCCTCGTTTCACTCATCCTCCAAAATGAATCTGTCAGGCTAAATCCAATCTCCTCTACTGTTTCGTCTTCTCGCAGTTCTCCGTAGTTTTGATTTGTGGCCCATTTGATAATAATAATAATAATTGTAGTCGCTTTATCCAGGTAACGTTCTTGTGGGCACTGAACGGTATAGCCTACGCATTGGTCGAAGAGATGGGAGGGTCACTTAGAATACTAGCAGCGATTAGTGAACAACAATTGAAGTGGCGTTAAACGATGATTTCTTGAATGGAGAGCATAGGCAGTCCACTAGAAAACGGGATTATTTTAAAAAAACCCAGGAAGGGTTAAAATTGAGATTCGGATTCATTTAACGGAAGCAACAACCTCAGACACGGTTATTATGACAGCTTATTAAAAATTGACCCATCTACACCCAGTGGTCAAATGGGTTGCCATGGTGGTTGCTATGGCCAATTTGGGGGCCCGCTGCGGGGAGCATGAGTCACGCCAGACGCGGTGCCCAGTGCCCAGGCGTCATGGACACCTTTTTCAGACAAATTCTTTAAAACAATCCGGTTTCCAGAGACATCAACCACCTTTGCTCGATTCCGAAGAGCTTTCGGTTGAAAATCGAAGACGTGAATTACATGCATCACTAGTGGTAGTGGTTGTAGTAATATTTGCCTTTCATGCAAATCTAACTCCTCGCTGTCTACTTATTTTGAATCTTCATTGTGTTTATACAAGTAGAAGTCCCATGGTACAACGATGAATGGTTCGAATGAGCAGTTGAAGATAGCCAATCGGGTTCACTAAATACATTTTGCGCGTAATGCATTAGGTAGCCTTTCAATATCAAATTTTATACACCTCGACGATTTAATTGTTTGAAAATTAATATCTCCTGTTCAATGAACAATCGCTACTTCCTTCATTCAGTTTATTTGTCGTAAAATGTTAGCTTGAACGTGTTGGTGCTCGTAACCTTAATAAACCATGATTGGACATAAGCCTATAGTCTCATAGACTGCTGAAACGTTTTGACACTCACAAATGTTGAGAAATATCAAGGGCAAACTAGGATCCACCCTACTTTTGGATTCGACGCCTCAAATGCACCCTACGATTACCCCTTCAATTTGGAACATCTCATCCCCAGTAGCAGGCATAAAACCACCACATTACGGCACACCAAATATGATGGATGAACGGGCCTCGCTTACAAGGTCACGGGGTTAGCGGAAAGCACATAGGTCGTAATGAAACAAGGCCACGATAGCATGCGTCACCGCCCAAATATATCGACGAACACGACCGTCAAGGTCACACGGTGCGGTCGCTTGGGTGAATAATTGCGCCTAATCGCGATATGTGTACACATCAGGCAGTTGTACCGTAAAACAAGCACTGTCATGCGCTGGGACTCAGAAGACCATTCGGTTGACCCACGACAGTCAATCACCTTTTTTCGCCATAGCAAACTTGGAGTGAGCTCAAGACGGCTAAAAACTTTGACTAAATATGCTCTCCACCCAAGAGAATATCGTTCAACGCCACTTCACTTGTTGTGCATTCCCACGGGTAAATCTCTTCAACCAATGCGCAGGCAATGACTCCCAAGAATGGCGGCATATCGCAATTCGGTGCCGATTTTTGGGTTACACCAGAGCAGGTTAAAAGCAGGAACTAAAACACAGTTTTCGTATCCAGCATCGCTTTTGGATGCTGAAATGTTGGGTCCTCGTTGTCTCTGGTGGTGCTTCTAAACGCCAGGGCATGCTGGGAATAACTGGCATCACTGTTGCTTCCGTCTAGCGTCAAAATGGGCCACAAATCGAAACTACGGAGAACTGCGAGAAGACGAAACAGTAGAGGAGATTGGATTTAGCCTGACAGATTCATTTTGGAGGATGAGTGAAACGAGGAGCATTAACCAATCACCGGGTGCCACATTTGAAATGCGTCGCACAAACCCATGGGAACCCGTACCTGCCATCTAATTCTGGTCTGTCTGGTCTGGGGGGGGTGTCGGTGGGGGGATGGGGAGGGGGCAGCCTCACGTGTCGGTGGGGGTGACCTGGGCATCCCAAATCTTGTCACCACGTGGAGAGTCAGCTGACTAGGAGATCATCAAATCGGTCGGTTCACTGACAGACCATCAAATGACCATGACTCATAGCGGTGTAATTGTTCGCCGGGGTTGATGTAATACCAGCACACAACCGGCGTCCATCTGATTTAACAATAATAGTAATTGGTGAAGTTGGTGACGAGGCACAAATATTTAAGAATTAAAATGGAATTGTTGCACACATGAAAACGGTCAACGAGTTCCTTTTCTATGGGCTTTTGTGTCGTTCTTGCGGGAATTAAGAGGGTTGGAGAGAACGGTTAAATTAGATTGAATAGGGAGAGGGTCACCTAAAATAAGTTTTATGAGGCGACGTGGAGAGTCAGCTGACTAGGGGATCATCAAATGATAATAACAATTGTTGTGGCTTTATTGAGGTCACGAGGACCAGCACTTTCAGCATAAACCAAGACAGTATAACAAGAATTCGAAATGAAAATGGTTTGTTAGTTCCTGCTTCACCTGCTCTGATGAAACCAAAAATCGGGACAAATAAGGAATGGCCGAATTGCGATATGCCGCCGTTCTTGTTGGTATTGAACGGTATAGCCTACGCATTGCTCGAAGAGATTTAACCCTTGGATAAACTTGAATAGATGGGAGGGGTCACTTAAAATACTAGCAACGATTAGTGAACAAAAATTGAAGTGGCGATGGGAGATCGAGTACATCCGGTAGCTGCGTACAAGTCCGAGGGACCGAGTGGAGATTAGTCTTCGGACTAAGATTCGAGTCTATCGCGCCGGTATCCGACCCACTCAAACCAATCCGACGAAGCCTAAGAGTCGACTGACGCGACAAGCTCTCATACAACAACGAAATAATGCGACGGTGTTCAGACCCTCGTACAACGTCGACGGCTACGGTCTTACGCCGGGCCGTGGAGCGATTAGAGCTACAGAAGGTCTACGGGACGCGTCGTTGGAAACAGACCTGAACCACCATCTGTTCTGACCTGGCTGCCTCCGATCAACCCGCGTGGGCGGCTACGATCCGCGACATCCATGAAGACGGTGGCCCGATTGTGTCGGGGACAGCCTCCTGGAACGGGTGGCACTGGAAACGCCACCACCTGCAATCACATTCCAGAGAAACTTAATGGCAAACCCCATACGAAGCAGCCTCCTAATTGGAGATAGCCAAGTCAATTTGGATAGGATTTTGGACGTGCATGAAGCCTTCCCATCCACTGACAGGAGCAGATGACCGTCCCAAAGAATAAGATCCTCCAGAAAATGGAGTGATTTTAAAAAAACGTACGATTTCAGCACGACAGTCATCGTACCTGAAGCAGGCCCCACGCAAGGCTCCGAATTCCAGGTTTTATTTAAGTGAGTAGAAAATAAACGAAATTGATGCCCTTATTCGCCGGACAGGTACTCAGAAATCTATAGTTCCCGTACTTATCTCCTTGCCATGTGCGATTGACGTCTTCCGATTTTAGCACGAAACATTGTCGCCTAGCAACATCCACCACCACCGTTCGAGCACTGCATTGGACGAATGACTACCGCGGGGCAATCACTCCAACTTTTCATCAAATTGAAAAATACAAAGGCTTCTTTATGTCAAATCAAACGGCAGTGTGCAGGTGTTTTGATTCAACCAATGGGAGGCAGCTAGCCACGGTGGTACCGAAACACGGCACACGACAGACACCACCTTCCAGGGAGACGGTGAGGGGAGCTTTCTGTGTGAATCATGCGCTTGTGACCCAACTTTGAGACAGACCAACCTCAATACCGGATGGTGGGAGATTTTGAGGCCGAACACGTTCATGCGTGTCTGGCCAAACAGGGAAACGAGAATGGGGAAAATTGAAGTTTACGGTTTTTCGTTGTGTACGTATTACGAAGGTTCTTAATGAGGCGAATACGATGTATTTTTCCCATCTCCAAGAGTGGTGTTGTGAAATTATGACGCGTTTCTAGTGGGGACATTGTCTCTCTTCACCGAGGCAACTATCGATAAATTAAATCCATCTCGATCAAGATCACAGCTCAGGTAAATAGGTTCAATCATATTTTGTGGATGAACATCGAAACCAGGTGACCCTTGGAAAAATATGCCAATAGGATCACTAGACCTTGGTGCTCTGAATGATGGCTCCATCTTAAAATCCGCCCACCATTCCGCGTTGGATCTCGTAATCCGCAAAGCGATGTTCTACCCAACTACGAATCCTCTGTCGCCAAAAAATTGTCCGATTGTCAATTAGTCGCTAGGGAATGCTCTTAGACCCTCGGCAAGTGTGGACCAGTCGCCAAACCCTCTCCTCTCTAAATTAGAGGACACCGTCATTCGATGGAACGCAAGACGTAAGAGGACAACCAACAGCTCGGAGAGGCTGTCACTTTGATACCCGAGTGGTCTTCTGCTGAACGCACCAACATGTGTCGCCGTTGCACTTTCACTGAACCGGCCAATGGTTCCGCCGGACCTGTGAAGTACAGACCTATCGCCAACTCATCCGTGTGGTTAAAAGTGATTGAGAAGCACTTCCTCTCTAAATTAGGTGACATGCTTAAAGCTGCCGATGACCCTCTTCAGTTTGCTTATAAATCAAATTGAAGCACTCTGGACGCCGTGGCTACGTTATCGCACACCCTCCACTCTTCACTTGATGCCGGAGCGAAAACCGTCAAGGGGGTTTTCTTGGACTTCTCCTCTGCTTTCAACACTATCTCACGCTCCCGCATCCTTTCTCAACTATGTGACGATGGCGTTGAAGGATGGTTGATTAATTGGCTTCAAAACGATTTTTCTAATTGACGTCAACACGTCAGAGTCGGAAATGAAGCCTCCACCTACTTGCCAAATAACTGCGGTGTACTACAAGGCGCTGTGCTATCTCCCTTCCTTTTCAACTATTACACGTCCAGGCTTCGGTCCCCTAACGACGTGACCGACAGTTTCTGTCCTCGTGACCGTTGGTAAACCGACACGCCCGGGCAGCCCTATTGAGGAGAAGACGCGTTGAATGGAGTGAATTCGTGCATAATAAGATGAATGATAACGAATATATACGCATGGGGATGCATAAATAGCGCTGGTCCTTATGATGGGAAGATTGTGGATTTCACTCGAGTCTTGGCGACAACTGTAGCCATGTGAGGAAGCATCCTGTACAGAGTTGCTAAACCGCCACAGAGGATGACCATTCCTCGGAAAGAGAGCAGTGGCACAAGGCGACATGAACAATCCAATTGTCTCTGTTTCATGTGACTCGTAGTGAATTTCAGCATTATTCCGCTGAATTTTTGACTCCGACAGGCTTTTTAATGCAATCTCGTTTTCTAGTGGATTATCCATGTACTCATTAAAGACACAATCTCCATTATGCCAGTTGTTACCGTCACGTTTCCCGCATATTCCGTACCCCTCAAATTTTTGACAATGGCGGAATATTGCAGTTCGGTCAGTCCCGATTCGCAGTGCTTGAGAAGAATTTTTATTATTGAAATACGAGAAAAAAAGAACGAAGATAATTATTAGTAACGAGTGGGAGCAATATCTGCTATTGTAGCCCAACATTTGCCACCAGTTAGCAAGGCCCAGCTGCCATCCGCAGCGCCACTTTTTTTGGTCGAGGCAATAAAGCGTGTCTACTGGTGGTGGAAGAGACCAGCTTTTCAGGACCTATCTTGGAGTAAAGACCCCCCAGTTTGCGAGGAACATCGTAAAACTGACGTGCGCACTGCCAAACGATAAAGGAGGCTCTGCAGAAAACAGTGATGTCCAGCTAGAGAATAAATTGGCTTGGATTCCTTTGCAGATGGCGGCGCCCTCTACGACATGATCGCTACAACATACTAACTTACGGACCCCATGGCAACCAACAAAGAACCACAACACCACCACCGTAATAAGTGGGTGAAAAACACGATTGGCAGTACAAAAGTAGATTTGATTGAAACAATAACACAAACAGGGCGTTTGCATGGGTGCTTTTAAAGCAGGCTTAAAATCACGAGAAACAGACAAATAAATGGGGAGGCAGAGCAACACGGTATAGGCCTACACGATCGCGGCATGAAAGCTTGTAGAGACGGTAAGAAAATAGCTGGTTGTTAGATAGAAAAGTAAAACACCGAATTTGACACGATGGAGAACTCAAATCGCCACACATAAATGCCTTGAGTTCCGTGATTTCTTTTTGCTAGCCACATAAATATATACAGGGCCAGGACGAGAAACAGCAATGATGAGGAGGATGTCGTGTTTCATTAAGTAGTGTGAAAGACGAAATGGCAAGTTCGAAGGTTCGCCAACACATTGGCCAGTGGTTCACGTGGCGATGAGATTATTAAAAGCCGCCGGGACAACCGAGACACACCGACAGCTCACAACAGCCCAGCCTCGGTGAGTTGAGCGTAGTATAGAAAAAGGAGGTGCTGGTGTTCTTCATTTGAAGTGCGATCGCCTGGCACGGACATGCAGACGCCTCCGCGTGAGTTCAGCTGCGGTCGCTGGGGGGCGAGAGACATTATGTCGGGGTTCACCAATATGGGTCGTCCGGCGGCATACAGATTTTTTGGAGGCGACGGAGGAACGGCCAATAAACTATCGTCAATCACGTATGAGGGGCGGGTCAGAGAAAGGCCAGCAGACGATGAAGAGGCCAAAGAGCAAGTAGAGGAAGATGAGGGCTGATTGAAGTAGGTCGGAGTCGACGTATCGACGGGAGGCGGGCTTTCGACTCGAGGCTGGGGATCAGCTGGTGGAGGACCCTGGTCCACTGCCTTAACGGCATCTGTAAGTTCCACGGTACCCGGTTTGAATAGATTGCTGATGTTCAAATATGTGAGACGCAGTCGAAGCTAAAAGATAAACCGTTTTTTAGATACCTGTCAATACCATCTACGGCAAATCTACGGAAGCGGACGTACTGGATCCAATTGAAGAAGTTCCTGGACCTTAGTTGACGAATTTAGCGCAACGTCGTTATTATCTTGACTAATGGTCAATCGCAGAGCAAGCAAAATACACCCGGCCGCACAGTACGAAGGCAAAGACGAGGTAACTTCCTCGACTAAACATGGAAACATTTGTCAAATTTGCAAGAGATGATAGCAAAATAAGCTCGAAACATACTGTGAAGAATTTTCATGAAAATGCTAACCGCTGATTTGCGGATGAGTTGGCGCAATTCCGGACCACAAGGCAGGAAACTTGCAACCGGCTGAATGAAATCCAATGGTGTTATTCCACTAAAATCCCATTGCAGCGTCAAGGATATAACGACTTCCTTAGCCTTGGTGATTAAAAATATAGCGTTAGTAATAGTGGCGAGGGATCTCGATACAACTAGAATTCAAACATACTAGTAACGCCTGCTTCGTTACAGAAAAATCCGTATATTGTACCATTCGCTCTACGGATACTGGAATAGTTTCCTTTAATTTGCTGGAAATTAGGAAACACGCAGCACCGACTAATTGATATTCACACTTATCGACGAGGTTACTCCCAAGAAATCGGTCAATCAGGTGAGCGGTGTGAGCCAGGACTTCGGGTTCAGTATTTCGGTGATCACAAACCTCCCTGAGCCAGTTAAGAAGGGCCCTTCGCATCCAAATTGCGTGGGGGATCGATTCGTTAATACAATATCCGGGGTATGAATGATACCGAATTTCGTCACACTGAAGGTCCCGAATGACGTTATCATTCCCGGTGAAGTAAACGTCCATAAGAGGTTGGGGCACAGTAGTTGGTCCATTATCAGCAGCCTTATCCGTAAGTGGCACAACATTTTCGGAATTGTCCATTATAAAAAGTTAGATTAGACAAAAACGATAAATGTGCGACCACAAACGCCGGCGAAAACAAGTAAGCACCGTTTTCGCATAAATGCACCGATTAAAACAACATATTTGATAAGTTAATAGATTGCTACCAGATAAACATTTAAAAATATATAATGCCTATGTTATGAACAGAATATATACAATTTATCGAAGGAAATACATTATGATGGTACGTCGCTACCATTGATTACATTTTTAATATAGTTCAATTTAGTGAATTTATACACTTTTCTGGCAATTTTACTTTAGGCATTAACTCATAGACTGTTGACAATGTCAGTATAGCATTCATTTCTATTTTTTTCAAAAAAATCATTTTCTTAAAAGGCTATAACAGAAGACATCACAATATTGTAGAGCCCATATTTTTGAAGGCTGGGAGATAGTCGACCAGTCAATTGTAGTGGAAATTGGTTAGGGTTGGTGTTCGGACTATGTCGAGAATACTTTGGTTTTCACCGTGTTTATCTCCAGCTCGAATGCCTTTGCAAAGTAGTCTATTCGGCTTAGTATCGGCTGTACGGCAGTATGGGCGTCGCTTAGGACAACGATATCGTCAACAAACTCCCGGTCGCCCATGGAAAAGTTTGTTTTCACCTATACTACACTGGAATTGACGACGGCTTGTTGCATTAGCGAGTTCACTACGTAGTTCAACAGTACGGGCGATAGAAGGTTTCCGGACATGTCGTCCGCTTCCATTACTGCCAAGAGTGACTCCGTTTACCAAGTCACACGGCGTCCGTTAGTCGGTGAAACATCCTATGGTGGGCTATATGTACTTGTGGCGATGTTGCTGTATTCTGCACAGGGTAAAGATCTGGTCCACGCATTCTCAGTCTTGGTTGACGCGGATTCGATTGTCTCTCGCCGAGGTGAAGCGGCTTAGCATGAGTGCTGAGAATACGTTCACTGCTATTTCGATTAGACTGGTGCCAATATAATTGGAGCAAGCTTAACTTTTGTCCTTCTTAGTGATTAGAAGCAGGATAGAGGTGCTCCTAAGAACACCATATGGGGATAAGGTGTGAAGCGGACGATGTGGCGTACGCCTTAAGTCAATCAGCGAGGCTGTCGGATTGTGGCACCATTCGGTACTCGATTATTACGAGTTCAACGCGGAGCCCTCGTGATGGTCAAGTGTTGGGCCACTCCAACCAGCACAATTTTGAGCATATTATATGAATCCGGCATATTTTGCCTCTCCAGTCTCAGGCCACTAAATGACATCCACCGAAACACATGTTCCCGGAACCTGGCATGCGCGGAGATAGCAAGTTAGTGAACAACGATTCGAAGTACAATTGATGTTTTTAATTATTTACTTGTACACGAGTCAAAAATTGAGCAAATCACAGCCCACCGGAGTGGAGGGCGTCTACGGGAGTGAGTGGGCGTCGACGCGGCGTACCCTGGCAGACTGGCGTAGGGGGGAGGGGGCAGCCGCACACTTCGCGAAAGACCAATCAAAGGAAGTACAAAAAATTACAGATTGTAGGGCCGGGCGATAGGCATCCCGTATTCTATAAAATCAAGACATTAGGGGGGGGGCAGTGCGCCAGAAATCTCAGAGCTCGTCGGAGCGTTTGTTTGGACCGCCGAAGGCGTCAGGAGGCGGCAGGGATTCGTTGGATTCGTACTCCTCGTACTGGAAGATGACGCTGAATAGGTCGCCGCCCAGACGGAATGCCAGCCAGGAGTTCTTGATCACGGCGATTTTCAGGCAGGCCACACAGAAACGCGCATAGAGGTTGGTGTGAACCGCGCGACCCATTCCCTCGATCACGATCAGATCGACCTAGCGCAAATAAACAAAAGAATAAACCAGCGGTGACGGATAGCGACGAAGATTCGCGCTGAAGGCAGCTGACGTGAATTTGCAACGAATTAGTCAATCAATAGCCAATGAGACCCACTTCCACGAATCCCCAGCGGACAACAAGTCAGAGTGGAGTCAATCACAAACACAACAAATATCGTCACTAACCACATACAGACTCTTCTCTGCATTGAAAACAGAGAAACACAACATCCGGGATTGGTTGCGGAGACCAATAAAACGCAGCATATAAGCTTAAACCCTATTCTAATTGGCCAGTCTCTCGACCAATGGTTGAAGGGCTCACCTTTTCTTGATTGGCCAGCTGGACGAGATTACGCGAGGTTTGTCGCAGATCCAGACACGGCGAGTTCTGTCCATTATCCACGCAGACCAGCTGCCCGTTTTTAAGGGCTTTTTCGAGTCTTGGTTCGAGTCCGGCCACTTCATTCAGAAGAAACTGCAATTCCGGAAACGTCACGTCGTTGATGGCCGGCACTAAAAAAGAAAAAGCGCTTTGGATCACCTATCACGACACCTGCAGCAACACTACCAGGTCGGCAGTACTGAAACTAACGGCCCTTTCAACTGAAACCAACGTGGGCTGGTGTGATCATCTCCCGCTAGAGGATAAACTGGCTTTGTGAGGGGTTGCCATGGAGGTTGCAGGGTAGCCGTTCCTCAAAAGCCCCCCCGCCCCCAGCAGGTTTGCGCCAGTCGCCCGCCGAGATGGGCAACCACCAAGAGCAGCACTCACCTGAGTTGGCGGTCAAGATGACCTTGCTGCCCCAGGAGAGACATTCCGCCACGAAGGGCAGCACTCCGAGGATGAGGTCGGCGCCGCTGTTGTCGCAGAACACGAGAACGCAACGCGGACGGTCCTCGGGCCGACGAAGCCGGTCGATCCAACGGTCGAAGTGGTCCACCAACCAGGGCCGAGGCTGTCGGGAAAAAGTGCGCAAGTAAGTAAGACAGCTGCCGCCCGTGAGCACACACACACGCACATCTGGACGCAGCAGAAGGGTCACGAATAAGCGAGTGGCTATCGAGGCACCAAACAACAACTCCATGGACGAGACTCTGGACACTACTCCCGGAGTGTTTTAACTACGTGTAAACTGGAAAAACTGTGCCAAAAACGTTGACGCTGCGACAAAAAAGGCAAAAATGGGAGCAGCAGCAGCCCACCTGGAGCTTGGTGAGAGTCTGCTCGAAGCTGGCCATCCCCTCGACGCTGTCCTGGGCCTGCATGAAGAAGCAGACGGCCTCGGTGGCGCCCCAATCGAAGATGTTGCCCGTCAGGAAGCCCTGCGCCAGCGCCATTTGCCGGTCCTCCCAACAGAGTCCTTCCAGTCGCTTCATGACACTAGGGAAGTGCGAGAGGGCCCAAGTGTTCTCGGCCTGCGATGAATAAATACACGTTACTCAATAAACATAAGTAGCCAAATCAAGCGAGGAGGTTGACGGTCAGTCTCTCCGGAATAACCACCGACCGGTCGCCTCTCTACTCAACCTGGCACAACCGAAGGCGCCAGGGATCTTTGCGTTAGAACAACAACAACCCGACGCGACAGGTCTCCCCCCGCCAGGATTTGCCCACTGACCGGATTACCTCAGATCTCGCAACTACCCGAAAAACTAGCATTGCCTGCCTGCCTGTCAAGCGGTTCACTACTGGGGCACCGTGTCCGCCTGCAGACACTACAGATGCCAAAGTGGACACAAAAGAGCGAGCCGCACCTTTTTGAGAAAGCAGTAGGCATCGGGGAAGCCGAATTCGCGCAGGAGATGCTGTTGGGCCTCCAGAATGCAACGGACGGTGAGGATGCCGCGTACGCTGGGCCGAAGACGCAATTCGTTGAGGAATTCGACGTAGCGGGCCGCAAACCGATGGGAGCGGTCGGTCGCGTCCACCTGACTGCCCGCCTGACTCTCCTCCGCCTTCTTCCGCAGTCTCTCGACGCCTTGCTACAACAACACAGCCAACCAAATGAACCAATCAGGGTGGCAGTACAGCACGTCCTACAGCACTCGATGCCGCAGCGAAAGCCGTCGTCCAGGCATTCGTCTTCGTGGGATTCAGCTCGGCTTTCAACACCGCAACCTGTCCCAACTGTGTGACAATAGGAGTGGGTGGTTGGTTGAGAAGCTGGCTTCGAAATTACTTCTCCCACGGGGAATGACAATATAAAAAAAACGAATAAAAAACGTTTCCTTCCCGGGGAAAATTGTGGTTTTTATCGGTCCTTCCGGTAAGTCACAACTTGTCAGGGTTTGGTTACGGGTGACGAGTAGGGGGTGGGTTGCAAGGGAGACGTGATAATTCGACGGTGTCCCGACATAGATGAAAGGGTCGCCTTAAGGCCCTTGTCTTATTAAGAATGATTCAAACGGATTCAAACAATAACTACGGTTTAATGACCACGAGCACGATTGCATATTCCAGTTCAGTCATTCCTTTAAACAGCGGAGCTCGTGGAGTAAAAAAACGATAATTTGTCGAATTATTATGATTCGGCTTCCTATGAGAACGAAGAAAACATCACGTCCAATGAGAATCGCACGAGACGCTGACCTTGAAACACTCCAGCCAGTAGACACGAGCCTTGGTGTCCTGAGTTAGGTCCCAGGTGTCGGGGACATAGTCGACGGAGGACAGTAACAATGGAAACGGCTCGAGAGACACGTTGCCCAGATGCTCCAACTCGAACTCCGACCTCTTCAAGCCGAGCGACGACGACGACGACGAAGCCGCCGCGGCCGCTACCGACGAGGAGGAATTGGACGTGGACGGGGAACATCCGCGGGTTGCATAGCACTCCGCCCATTGCTTGGAGCTCGCGGTGTCGCCATTGGGCAGAAGGTCGGAGGGGCTGTGGAGTGTCTTCATGAAGGTGCCCACGGCGCCTAGGTAGCCCTCGTGGCGCAGAAACGTCGCCTTCATCTTCCCCTTTGACCAGTATTTGACCGCGAAGGAGATGACCTGAAGGGGGACAGCGTGGGCCAAACAATAACACCCGGGGACTCCAATTGGCCACCAGAACCAAAGGACCGTCGGAACCTACCCCCATGGTGAGGCTATGCCCGCGGATGTAGAAACCACCGAACAATATGCGTTGAACGTCGTTCTGCAGGGCGTAAAGACAGGCCAGCTGACCAATGTTGCTGAAATAGCGAAAGCAGTATATTACCTAAGCACATCAACACCGTGAGGTCAGGGGATCGTGAAAAAAAAGCAGCCTAGCGAGAGATGAGGACGAACAGAGCGAAACAGAGACTGAGCAAGTGATAAAATTGCGCTGTTTAGTCCACCGAAGCGAAACAGAGACACCAGCGCTGCCAACTACCAGACAAGAAACGTTCTCCACGTACTTTCACCCATAAAGAGATGCCCCTGGCGTGAGATTAATTCACAGCAAAACCCTAACATTAAAAAGGACCGATGATTCACACATTGTTGGCTGAAAGCCATGGCCCTACAACAGCAACCACCAAAACCACTAATTCAGTCCCCAGACCATGTTGGCTTACTTGCTCACAGCAACCAGAAGAGCCTTGACCATGTCGGCTGACTGCCGTGTCTCCAGGGGACGTCGAGCAGCGAGTCCAAACGAACTCGCAATGACGTCACCATGGAGACCAAGGGACTCGTAGGCACCACCATAGATGTCCTTCACGAGCATATCGACACGGCGGTGATCGCCTCGATCGGCTAGCGCCAACAGTTCGTCGAACGAAAACTGGGCTGGAAGACAAAGAGGGGGAGTAAATGTGGAGAATCTCAGAGTTATGCGGACGCCTTCACGCGCCGGGGGATCCTACATACCTCCAGCCAATAGCGTGCCGATGCCCCAAAAGGTTCCTCCGCCTAATGAAGTGCCTCCAACACGCTGATAGCTGCCATCAGGCTCGACCTTGAGAAAACTCACTCCGGAGCCGATATTGACTAATAGGAAGGGGTGTGTGCCGACCATGCAAGATGAGAGGAAGATATGGGAGGGCATGGCCCGCTTATCGTACACAAACACTTCGTCTGGAATGTTTCGTAACAGGAAGACACAACCGCGTACCAGCGATTCCATTTCGTCCTCACGTTCAATTTCCACGTCGGGGAATCTTTCGCGAATATTCGACAAGTACTTGAAGGCTCCGCCGCCGGTGACGCGTCCAACTAGACGCACCAAATCGCGATCGACCGCTGAGTAGGCAGGAAGCACAGTTTCGCTTATGTAGTCAAGACAAGTGGCGATTAGACGAGTCTCGAATTTGATGAAACAGAGTTTGCGACCTTCGTATTCGTGCTCTCTATAGTCATAAAATTCAAAGGGACCCGATACGGTTATCCGACGCTTCGATTTGGGGTCGGTGAGCTCTTTCGGGACACATACTTTGTAGCGGAATGTAGATTGGTATGCCAGTTTTGCGAGGGAACCGCCAATATCCAGAGCGAATACACAATCTGTGATTTTATCTTGGCTTTCTTTCAGATGTGTGTGCCCCTTTTCATCGACAAAGTCAGTGAAACTTGAGATGTCAATTGGCGAGCCATAGGTGGAATGTGTCATTATTTTAATTAACGCAGCCGGTCCGACGCGAGTTCAAATCGATACGGCCTAAATAAAAAAATAAAATCGAATTGGCTACTGTGTTCAGATGGATAGAAAAATAAACACACGATAGCTCCTACCACTGATAACAATAAATCGAATACCATTATTATTCAACGCGCATCAAACAATGAAATCTTATAAAGAGAAACTCATTAAGCACAACCACGTGTAACGCTCGGTTACCAGGACATTACGTAGGATTTAAACTACACACAATGTTCAGCGCGCGTCAAGATGACGCCACATTTTGACACCCTACTCCTTCCACGAAATGGCCATCTTCAATGGGGGTGATAGTTACCAGCTGATTCACCAAACGTGAAGTAACCCACTCTCTCCTTCTCGATAGAATGCCCCACACTGGACCACAAATATGCTCTGAGCCTGGTATTTCACCCGTTATAAGGATGAACACTACATCCATTCAATGCGTATTCTTCTAAACATTCCTATCTGGGACATACCCATGGTCTACGTTAACAGCACGTGTTTTTTTCAAGAACATGCGAAGACAGTACTGTCTCATAATGGGATAAGTGTATGCATCCTGACTATATGAATGCAAATGACGATTTCAGACTAAAAAAGATATGCCGCACACATACCTGCTTTGCTTTGCGTATAAATATCCAAAGAGCCCTTTCAGTACAATTAGTGAACATAAAAAAACCCGACGAACCGATGCGACCTTGAGAAACTGTAACCAATTAAATAGTCAACACCAAAGAAAAATCATAGTTATCATCAACAAAACATTTGCAATATATCAGCACTTTGGAAGTCATTTATGATGGATAAATACACCCGAAAATAATCTAAACAAAAGATATTTGTAAATAAGCTTGCATTCTTTTACATAATTTGCACGAATACGCGTTCAGTCAATCATTTGGGAACGGCGATGTTCTTTCATATGGGTTTCTCGTGATTACATGTCTTGTTGGCCAACGGCTTACCAAATCCTTTAAAATCAGTGCACTCAAGGGTATAAGTGAAATAAAAAACGTTTACTGTTAAATTCGTAAGGTCACTTTGATGTTCATCGACCCTAATAAGTTGCAGGAAGTATGGCTTGCATCGAATAAGTAAAGGTTTCAATGTCACATCTTGATAAGATGCCTACATTGAAATGACCAAAAGGGTGGCATATGGAATACGTGCTTTATCAACATATTTAATCCTGTAGAAAGTTATTTACCATACTTCGCCCACTCTTTGTGCCTTAAACGATTGATTTTAATTACGCATGACTGCATGGTGTTTCCCCAGTGCCCGACAATTCCTCAATTAATAATTTTATGCGTTCTTTAAACCGGCAAAGGATTAACCCGCAAGTGACCGGGAATTAACGTTACTCTTAAACTAACTCTTACAGTCGATTATTTCAAACTGTCTTACCTCAGTAATTGCAATCCGTAACTTTTGACGTTGATGCGATATCGTTAGTTGAAGCCATAACCTCGATGCACGATTGATGAGTAGCCATTTTGTTTAAGCAACACCAAGTGGGAGACTTTGTCGAAGACCATGGGACTATAGCCCCCATGACGTCAAATGTCAACGACCATCGGACTATAGCACCCATGATGTCTGTATTTTTAAAAATTCTCTACATTTAATGCGCCTATGGATTTATTATCGCAGCAAATTTTTGGCTATGATTATTATTATCATTATTATGTGCTAGGTAACCCAGGCCAAACGTTGCTTTAGATCATTTCACCTCTTAATCTGCTGATATCGAAATACAGGTAGATGGATTGCGGTATGCCTTCACAAGCTCAGGACAATTCTCCGAAAGTAGGTGGCAAAAATACACCACTAGAAAGGAGAGATGTCGCTAGATTATAAATAGGTAGAAAACTTCTTTCTCTAACCGACACAAACACGTAAGAGTCGGAAACAACGTCCCCTCATTCTCCTTGTCCAATAGCGATGGTGTGCTGCAAATGGTTTCTCCATTCATTTTTAACAATTCCTTCTCGAACCTTCGGTGGCATTATGGCATCACCGTTACGTCTTCCCTAAGAGCAGACGTTGACACTCCCGAAATCGCTTTACTTCATAATATCGCCTCGAACTCAAAATTCCTTGGCGGTATTTTCAACTTGCGGATGTCGCCTTCGGTAAATTTCGTCGCCTCGGTTACTTAGTTTGTCAGTTAACGAGACTTAGAGTGAACTCAAGCAGCATAAAACCCTATTTCCACGCTTGCCTTATTCCCCGTATTGTATATTTTTCCCACGTGATTTTCTTAAGCCTAAAATATTGCGACCTTTTACCCCTTTGTAGGCTTTTTAAAATAATATCTTTCTTGTTTGGAATATGATCTCTATCCAAGAGATTATCGTTCAACGCCACCTTCTATTTTTACACCAATCGTTGCTCGTATATTAGATGATCCCTCCCATTCCCTCTTTTCCACCAATACGAAGGCCATGCCATCAACTTTTCAAGTTTATCCAAGTGTAAATCTCTTCGACCAATGAATAGGCTATACCGTTCAATACCCACAAGAACGACGGCATAGTGCAATTCGGTCATGCCTTATTTGTCGCGATTTTTAGTTTATCCAAAGCAGGTGAAGCAGGAACTTAAAGATAGTTTGATTATATTATTATTTTTGTTTGCTGAAAAGTGCATAAAATAAGTATTTAAAAAAATTATGTCCAATTTGAATAGTGTTGGTGTGCTTAAATTGCACAGACGTGGTGCTATATCTCCAGATCCGGAAGTGGAGTAAAACACGCATTCGGTATATTCTTATTTCAGATGATCGAAATGGAGCGTAACGTAACTTTTACTCGAAATTACAATATAAAGGCGGATAAACTATTTAACAATTTGTCCTTACAGTGGAGATCTGGGTAAAAAACAAACATGAAAACCGAGTGATAGTCGGTCTTTCCAATAAGTCTCGACCTATCAAGGTTTGTGAGTCCGTGTGTCAGGGATTGTGAATACAAGGCCTGTAGAGACCTTAAATTGTGTTTATTTATGTCCCACGCATGACATCCATTATACGCACACCACACCGCATGCTGTGACCTTAACGTGGATAAATTAAGACAACATTGACGACCCTTGGCCGGCCCCCACGTTTTACCACGAAACGCCCCACGTGTGTCCAGACAGGACTCGCCTGCAGCGGGCGCTAAGCATCGCGCCTTGTCGGCGTTTTCGGCCCAGGTCGGGCTTTAACTATTGTTTGGATAATAAACAATATTATAAATTCCCGACCTTCGTTTTTGGCCATCGTGCCATTCTGATTTTTGGGCCACGAAGTCTTCGAATTACCATAGGCCTTCCAGTGGATTGGCTAAGCTAGTTTGTTTAAATAAGCCAATGAACACCTGGGGCGTTATACCAGAGGTGAAAAGGCGTCCAATCAGTGCATAGATTAGCGTTCTCAGACACACGACAGACTAACCGGCGTGCTATAGACACGACAGAGAGGGGAAAGTCGATTAAAATCTATCTTGCGGTAATTAAAACGAGATAGGACTAATTTCGGACTACGAGTTAGAGCAGGATTGCAAGCCGTGGTACTCAAACTGAATGTCGCGACACACCAGTGTGTCGCGAGAGATGCCCAGGTGTGTCGCGAGAGTTTTGAAAAATATTCAAAAATGCTAAGGTTTTTGAACTCCGCGACGAAAGGAGAAGACATTTTTGATTTGGTGAACAAAAATGTTTTGCTTTTCAACTTGAAGTGGAAGAACTGCGTCAGTGTGTGTACTGATGGATGTCCTTCTATGCGAGGAAATCATAAAGGATTCGTTACGCTCACTCTTCAAGAAAATCCAGACATAATCACCACTCATTGCATGATTCATCGCGAAGCCCTCGCGTCCAAATCATTACCGAAAAAGATTCAGTCAGTTTTGAATCAAGCTATAAAAGTAGTGAACTTCATCAAGTCTCGGCCGCTTAATTCAAGAATTTTCGCACAACTCTGTGATGCAATGGATTCCGACTTCACATCGCTGCTTTACCACACCGAGGTTCGCTGGTTGTCAAAAGGAAAAGTTTTGAAGCGTCTCGTTTATCTCAAAGTAGAAGTAATTGCATTCTTGGAAGTCGAGGAAACAAATTTGGGATTCGATCTTCGTGACGAGATTTGGTGGCTTAAAGTTCAGTTTCTCTCTGATCTCTTCGACAAACTGAATTCTCTCAACTTGAGTCTCCAAGGACCATCGGAAAACATTATCTTATCCACATGCAAACTGAAATCTCAGTTAAAGAACACAGTCGCTGATGACATCATGTCCACACTGATAAGCCTTCAATTAGCAATTCACCATTATTTTCCATCACTTACTATCGACGAATATGACTGGGTGATCAACCCGTTTGGAAGCAACCAGACATCAAATCTTTCGTGTGAAGAGGAAGAAGAGCTGATCGAGTTGAGAAATTACAAATTCCATCGACTGGGATTCGCCGAAAAAAGTTTGGACGAATTTTGGCTCTCCTTGAAGCAGTTGTTTCCAGCTCTCAGTTTGAAAGCAGTCAAAATCATTTTGCCGTTCGCGTCTTCATGGTGTTGTGAATTTGGATTTTCAGCTTTGACTGAAATCAAATCAAAAAAGAGAGCGCGACTCCTTCGACTTGACGACGAAATGCGTGTTTGTTTGTCAACATTAGAGCCCCGTTTAAATCTTATTTGCTCTCGAAAGCAAGCCCACCCATCGCATTAGAAATATACACGTTGAAAAATTTTTTTAAACAAAACTATTTTTTTACTTAAGGTGTGTCGCGTAACTTTTCAGATATCCCAAGTGTGTCGCGAGTGAAAAAGTTTGAGTAACACTGATTACAAGTAACGGAAACTAACATGTTTTCCAAACTAAAAATGATTCTGTCGTTGTTGTTGTTGTTGTTATCACAACTGAGACGGTTTTGATATTCCAAATTTAACCACATGAAAGGTTGGATTGCAAACAGACATCAGCCGACTCTTAAGGAATGATTTTCCTCAGCGGCTGATTTGAATGACACTCAAAAACTCAGAGTTTCACACGCCCCTACATGGATTAATTCAATTCGGGCTCAGTAAAACAATCCCTTTAATCATACGTTCGGTGACCAACCCATGTGACAATTAGAAGAATAACTGCACCCAGAGACGTAAGAGTAGACGTTGCGGTTGATTGCTAGTCTAAAGCTATTCAGTTCAATAAACATCGTCGCACATTTGGCATTTTAGGCTGTCTTGCTAGTTAAAATTTAGTGTAACAATTTCGTTGCAAATACGCATTAAACTTTCTTTTCCTGTTTCAAATTTCACATTTATTACAGGCATTGTTGTAAAACACCCCGAGGCAGGGCTTGCCAAAATGGAATAACTGAGAAACCCGAATTAGGTTCCTTTGGAAACAATTCAGTAAGCCAAGTCGGCATTTAAAGGTTGTTGAATCACCCCAGAACAGAAATAGGCTGTGGTATTGATTTGTGGAACAGTCAACTTTAGGGACAACGTGAAGATATTGATTTCCGAACATTGTTGCATTGCAAAGACTTGATCATGAATTGACGATTAACCAATGAATCCAATATGTGCTGCCTTTCCTACAGTGCAGGGAGTTTGACGTTAGGCAACATAGGGATAAACCAACAAACTGACATTGTGAAGCGGTCTTTTCGGACGTACAAGCGTCCCGTGCGGCAAACCTGTGGACTCAATCTTCGTGGGCTGACACCAATTGTCTGTTCAGTGATGAATTGTGTTCATTTCTACGCGACCTTGTCTACAGACATATGGACGTCAGCCTCTTTCTGAAATGTTAACCAGATTTGGTTGGTGTTGCAAGTCTGCAGAGGTCGAAATTAAATTATTTTGATGGATGAAGTCCTAAATGCTGCCTCTTTGAGTTATCAAATCGAATAATATATTAATTTGGAAACCACAGTCACTTTGAAATGATAATTGGTTTAATTCGTAAATATTTGTAAGCATTTCTATTTTCCAAGTTTCGAACCAATCGGGTGGGGCCGCTTTATTAATCAATGAAGGAGGGCGTCTAGCGAATTCTACACATTCTTCTATGCAGACAATAAAACGAAAAGAAATCATGCAACACAAGTTTTGAGTCAAGTCGTTGACGGAGCCCAGCGCACACGAACTTCACAACGTGGGCGGTGTTTAAATAAAGTGATCAAGGTCGCTTCACACCGACATTCCATTTCGGAATTCTCGCGGTTATTGGTTCCACGGTAAATGCGCGCACTCACCCACTCAAGCACACCACCACACGCCATAAAATAGATCCCCTAAATGGCACAAAAAAATATTAAAATCAGCACTTTCAGATGGTAGAACGAACCTTCAAGAACACGAACCCTGACTTTGTCCGTTACGGTGAATTGAACACTCTCAGGACTTCAGGTCGGCACTGCGATCTTGAAATCAAGGTAAGAATTGGGCGATCTTCCTTACTGCAAACTTAATAGACCCGGCATGGCAAAATCATCAGGGCTCACCGTTGCGTATTGGTCACAAGAATGCCAATCTTAGATGGCGAAATAACAAAGCACGCGATCGCCAGAAAAGGCAAACTGAAACTTTCCTGGAAGCGCTTCCCCCGGAGGTACACATTCTCCGATTAAAAACATAAATAAAACATTTTCCTCCAAAGGATCGTTGAACAAATACTCGAATATGCTTATGTTGGAGAGGTGACGATATCAGAGAAGACAGCCGAATGCCTTTTCTTGGTAGCTTTTATGTTAAAGTGTGACAAGCTGCAGGCACTGTGTCTAGATTTCATGGCACCCAGGTTAGCTTGTTACTCCAATTGTTCAACGTTTCCTGTAGAATGACAAAGGAAAAACTGCCGGCCTATCTGGAAATTGCACAAACCATAAAGTGCGACCGTTTCTATAGTTTTGTCTGGCGAGGCTTTTCGCCTGAAGAGATTCTTAAAGATAAATTAAACGAAGATGAAATCGTAAATTACGTACTGGAGTCTTCTTGTAGCGCAGACAAATTATTCCACCTAATCTGTTCCTGGGCGGATGTCCACGCGGAGGACTTGGAACAGCCTGAAGCGTTGCTGGGAGTTTTCAGACGTCTGTTAGAGTGCATTGACCTTGACCAACTCTCCAATCAAGCTGTGGACCAATTCGAACGCGGCGCCTCCGTTTTCAGGCTTGATCCCGATTGTTTGTAAGTCTGCGTATTGATGTGCAAGGTGTCTCAAAAATGCGAGAATTAGTTTTCCTTGTACCAAGTTGAAATCTTGCCAGGTGGAACAAATAAGACAGCGACACTAAGATGCGCGTGTCGATTTGTGGGGGTTCCTAAAGGGTGGGGATACTTGAAATTAAAAACAAATAAAAATTTATCATCCTTTCATTCTTGGGGAAATAAAAGGAATTTTGATTGGCTTGCAGACGCCTGAGTCAGAAAACGCGCCACCATTAAAGTGTGCATTTTAGAAAGCAGTTCAATGAATGTCGGAGACAACTCTTGCCGAAGAATATTCTCCTTACCTACGGAAGGCTAAAAGATGACGATGCAACCACCATTTTGATGAGTGTACCACAATTTCAAGATCAGACCGGAATTGATATTCGATTTCCGTATCTGTGGAATCGTGGTGTCGCCGCTCTCAAGAGTGAGTCCTCCTGTTCAACCTTGTCTCCAAAGTAACGCTACATCGAAATTACACCGTCGTTTTAGGGAAGCTGTATTTTGTGGGAGGTGAAATTCCCGCGATTCCGGATCCGTTGCCAACTGTTATAGCGGTTGATACACAGAGCGGTCAAATCTTCCAATCACCCTACCTGATGGTTCCCCGTTCATCGCCTGCGGTTGCCGCATCTTCAAACGAACTATTCGTTTGCGGTGGGTATCAACAGGATGGCTTTCTGGCCTCCTGCGAGCGTTTCCTCGGAGGGAGGTGAGTTGATCTCGCTCTCTCTCTCTCTGCCTTCCACGACCTGTCTTGTCTCCTCCGGTCACAACGATTTGTTCTGCGTCACCCAGTGCTTCCTGGCGTCACCTGCCAACCCTCAGGCAAGCACGAGCTGCTGCAGCCGCGATTGTGATCCGTGAAGACAATGGATATTTCCTCCACGGGCAGCACCTTTTGCTCACTGGCGGGTTAAGTGACGAGGGTCCAATGATGGACGTCGTGCTGTTTGGACTCGACGTGGAAGACCCCAAGTGGATCGACGTGGCGCCGATGCAAGAGGCGCGCTTCGACCACGGAATGGCGCTGTTCTGTGGACGGGTTGTCGTAGTAGGTGGAAGAACACAGCTAGAGGATGGGTTTCTCGTGTCCGCGGAGCTGTTGGCGCCACCCCAGGAAGTTGGCCACAATGGCCAGTGGACCAAGTTGTCCCCGATCAGTACACCCTCATTTTTGGTTCGCCTCGCAGTCCACGAGAATCGCCTGCTATGTTTCAGTAGGTTAATGCTTGGCTTACTAAAACGCCGTCGTTACCGATTGTAAAAGAATTTGTTTCTTTTGGTTAACCTACAGACAACATTGACAATCAAAAGGTTCTAATTGATGAATTTGTCAATGACTCACAACCGCAAAACAATGACCAGATGGCAGGTTTTTTTACCATCCTTTATTTAATTGTAACTTCATGTAACTCTGTATTGCCACACATTCAAAAACTGGAATTCACCGCCAAAACAATTTTAATTTGGTATAGCTCGTGATTAATAATAATAGTAATAATATAATAAGGCATACCCTTTTTATTTGGTATATGAAGTAATAAATAAAACCGTTTGCTTTTTGTAGATTGATGAAGAGAAGTTGAAGCGGTTTACCTGGCGACGGATTGGTGATTGTCCCGATATTCTAACGACCTTCGAAGCGGTCATTGTAATTGAAACCTCCCGAAACTGACCTTGAACATGTGCAAAAATAAATTTCTTAAACATATTTCTCAGTTTCCAAAAATCGAGATGCCTTATGATTTAACCTTAAATCAGACAGTCAGCGTCCCAGTTTTTGACAGCGTTGGCGGAACACGTGCAAGAGGAGAAGGTCGTGACACCCCACAACGGGGTTTCCAATTACTATCATTGTTACTGCATCCGGGGTAACCACTTGTCGAAAGATGAAAACAAGCCTCAATCCAGCACAGCTTACCCTCTTTGAGACCTTCAAGTCCCACGGAGAAAGTACTTCGAATAATGGGGAGCGGTGTGTCAGTGAAATTGATGAAGAAACAATAAGAAAATAAGTGTCCGAATAAATAGTACTGGCATAACCAATTAGGCGATACTCCATCTTCCATCACCATTGGCCAGTCAGCACTGAGCCAGAATATTAAAGAAGTGAGTAGTACTTGTAGTAGTACTAGTAGCGGTGGTGCTGTAAAAGGGTGGAAGTCGCCGTGCGTCCACTGGGCCTTGAGTGAATGTCGCGCATAACTAGAATATTCGAGAATAATCGAATCTGTGAGATTGACGCATCTATAGGCCGAATTCCGCGGGCCCAGTCGGAGACGCTGTCACTGCTCATCACACACGAGTGTTTGCTATCCAAGGCAGTGCGCACAAGCGGTAACATGGTTGTGCAATTTTGTAGTAATACAATTACTGACTACTTTTATGCATAAAGTAGAGTTTATATTTTTAGTGTATATGATGTGATTTTCCACCAAGAATTATCGATCCTCTTTTGGTTGACAGCGGCGTGACAATTGAATGCTCAAGAAGTGAGTGGCACTAGTAAAGGTGGAGACTGAGGTGTAAAAGGGTGGAAGTCGCCGCGCGTCCACTGGGCCATCCACCGGCGGCCATTCACAGGCGCGATCCTGCTACTGCACCACGTGGGGACTTTTGGCTGCTGGGTTTCCCCCCTGGCCCGATGCGCCCCTCCTTAGGCGACCTGGAGACCGCAGTCCTCCGACTGGGTCGCCATATCGACGCCGATATGCGGTTGCTCCTAAGTATTCAGTAGAAGGGATGTTTATCAGTGAATGCAGAACAATGTTGAGCGGAGATTATCAATGCGTGTATTTCGCCTATTAATGATGGTCTTTCCCCTCACCCCGGTTCAAGGATATGTGGTGATTACAGGATGACACTCAATCGCCGATTGTTACAGAAGACATGCACTACTCCGGAACCAGAAGACATTCTCTTTAAATTCAAGGGGTCTAGTTTCTTCTACTCATGACCTCAATGAAGCGCTGATTGCATCTAGACAGCGGTCACCCAACAGAATAGAACAGCAGACTGTTTCTGATGATACTCAAAAGTTGAGCGTCAGTGTATCTCGTGTCATGCGCGTCCTAGAAGGAACGTGCACGGACGCAGGACTGGCTCCAAACAGGATCTGCCATTTCGGCGTCAAATCGGGTTGGCATGGTGCGGTGATGAATGCTGTAGGGACGCTGAGTGTTATTTCTCAGAATATTCCAGAGGTTGGTTTCATCGCGGAGATGCGTCTACTTGCTACTATCAAATATTGAGTAACATCATATTATCTGTCCTAGATAATTACCACTTATGGGATGCTGCTGGCGCTGTGGAAAAGCGAGTTAAAGTTGGAGACGATGCTTAACGATTGGATTGATCAAAGTGAAACAAGGCTGAACAAGAGTTTGAAAGAAATTATGAATGTCAGAGGAATTTCAATGGATAACACGACGGCTGAAACTGCATGGGCGGTGAATTTTACTGAAATGAAGGTATGTAAGTAAGTAATGCGAGCATCGATTCATAGGCACTGGAAGCTGAACTAGTATCCAAGGGGAAGGAAATGGCTGAAATAGCCGACTTGTGTGTTCAACTGGGTTCAAGAGGTGCAGTTGTGACTTGTAGGGAGTTGGGGAACAGATTCGCGGGGCTGGCGCTTCCAATCAAGGTTGGTTACCATTGGTTTTACCTAAACAAAATCGTCTTCTTTAAGGAGCATGTGAAATGCCTCAAAGAAACCCAAGACACCATAGATAATTTCAACGAGGCTGCAAACAGTCTGGAAATCTGGATTCAGCAGACAGCTGCAAGTGCCAAGGATAGCCAAGTGCCAATCAACTGTCCCAATATGTCGGATGGAGTGTGTTTGGTTGACAGGTGTCGAAGGTTTGCATGCCACTTGGGGGCTAGCGCTCTGCAGAAGCCTTCGCCGTGGATTGGCGACACCACGCACCTCTTGCAGTCGTTGTCAGGAGGCGACAGCTCCCTTTCGGCGATAGCTCGGGAGGTCCTCCGACGATATCAGACCATGGAAGCCGAATATGAGAGGACACTCATGTCGATGAAGATACAAAAGGTGAGAAAGACCGAATAACAGGGAATTTGTGTCGATAGGCCAATCAAAATTGTCTTAATAGATAGTCACCACTGAGCCAGAATATTCAAGAAGTTAGTAGTAGTAGTAGTAGTAGTAGTAGTAGTAGTAGTGGTGGTGGTGTAAAAGGGTGGAAGTCGCCGCGCGTCCACTGGGCCATCCACCGGCGGCCATTCACAGGCGCGATCCTGCTACTGCACCACGTGGGGACTTTTGGCTGCTGGGTTTCCCCCCTGGCCCGATGCGCCCCTCCTTAGGCGACCTGGAGACCGCAGTCCTCCGACTGGGTCGCCATATCGACGCCGTGCTTAGCGCGGACGCCCGATCAACATGTGCGCGCCGATGGCTGCAACTCCCAGCGTCGACAGTTTCCGCCACCCGGCCTCCAGGTCGCTGGATTACAGGCGCTCGCCACTACGCCCAGCCAACAACTTGCCACACACAACCACAACCGCTCTTTTCACACACACGCACGCGTGCCTTGCCTGCTTGCTTGCTTTCATGTGCGCGCACTCTCTCTAATCAGTGGACGCGCTCCTATATGCTGTTGCTTATAAGTATTCAGTAGAAGGGATGTTTATCAGGGAATGCAGAACAATGTTGAGCGAAGATTATCAATGCGTGTATTTCGCCTATCAATGATGCTGTTATCGATCTGTTTCGTCGACAGCTACGCCCAGCCAGCTCCTCTGTTCAAGGACACGTGGCTTCTCTAGGTCCCTGAATAAGCCGCTAGAGAATGTATTTAGGGTAACTTAACCAATAGCTCTTTCGACCCACCCACTATTTGGTGCAACCATTTCCTATTGTTATCTTACGTGCTCGAGATAGCACTGCATTGTAACTGTTTATCCACCTTCCGCGCACACTCCGGTGATTTGTCCACGTCATCGTAAAATTTCATGTCGCCTCTCTTAATTCTCCTCACATTTAGCGAGATTGCTACTCCCATTGGTCGAAATACCCCCCACCCCTTCACCCTACCAAATTGTACCCAATCTGAAATAACCGGTCAGTCGGGCACACCGCCTCCATCCAGCGGCTTCGATTTGATGTCAAAATGGGTGGAAGTTGACGCCAGTTTACATCACCACGTGGATTTTAGCCAACACAGTGGCCACCCACATGTGTGTGGGTACTGTTTTGGCTAAAATCCACGTGGTACAGCAGTCGGCCGACCTTGACATCTTCCGCCACCCGGCCTCCAGGACGCTGGATTACAGGTGCACACCGCTGCACCCAGCCGGAGACGCTGCCACTGCTCATCACACATGGGTGTTTGCTGTCTAAGGCAGTGCACACAAGTGACGACATGGTTGTGCAATCTTGTGCCAATAGCTTTATGTTTCCACTCTTAAGTTATACGTAGCGTTTATATTTGTAGTGTACATGATGTGATTTTCCACCAAGATTATCATTGATATTCTTTTTAAAAAAACTCCCAACACAGTGGCCACACACATGTACACCCAAGTATGCTTGAAGGATGAATCGCGAAAATATATAAAATCAATGAAGGCATGTAATACGAGCAATACCAGGCGATCTTAATGTTCGTATTGTATTTAAGAGCGATAACAACGAAGATTGCCTAGTAACCGGCAACGTCTTATTTTATCGTATAGACAAGCTGGACTCTACCACGCATTGCTGTGGCCCCGTTAACGGACATGTGCTTCGCCTTCCGGGCAATCTCCCTAGCCAGTTATATAGATGGGCAGTTGGACTGATTCCTGTTTACATAGACAATTATATACAGGCAATTGTAGTGACATAGGTAATCCAGGCACACTAAACCAAACGTGATTGAACCCCTGAATCTGCTAAGAGTGATGATCACGGCCAGACGTTGTAAGGACACAGTGAACCCAACCCTCCCTTCTTAGCGGAGTCGCGTTTACAGCCCCTTCCCTCTGTCAATTTAGCGCGTTTCGGTTGCTCATCTGGGCAGTTGGTTTGCTTTCTGTCTACTAAGACCAACATCCAGATAAGGTAGATTATACCGGCAAAGCACTCCAATGTCAAAGTCTACGGCAGGTGCAGTTTCCCCGTGATCGCTCCAAAGTGCCACCCCGAATGTATTTATAAAGATAGACAATCGCATGTGAACGTGAACTCGTAAATAAAGTCAATGCCTTATCTTTGCTCGAATTACCATGACCATAACAAATTCTGTAACCCCATATGAGGCCAACGTGTTGTGTCAACTTGTTTCTTTGTCATCGCCTTTCCTTTTATACTTGACTTATGCCGAAACACGGAACACCAAAGACCAAGAGGTTCGTGTATATAATGGCCGTTACAGCGGCGACGACGATTTTCGAGTGTCGACCGACTTCTCCATCGTTTTCCCCGCAATCCTACCCTAACCGTCTTCCACGAACTGCTCCACTAATCGTCTTCCCCTCATCGTTTTCCTCACGCAACTCACTCCTCTTCACCGTCTTCCTCGCAATCCTCCCTCATCGTCTTCCGCGCACTCTCTTCCCTCACCGTCTTCAACTACTCCTACCCTCACCGTCTTCCACTCACTCCTTCCCTCATCGTTTTCCCCGCACTCCTACCCTCACCGTCTTCCACTCACTCCTTCTTTCATCGTTTTCCCCGCACTCCTACCCTCACCGTCTTCCACTCACTCCTTCTTTCATCGTTTTCCCCGCACTCCTACCCTCACCGTCTTCCACTCACTCCTTCTTTCATCGTTTTCCCCGCACTCCTACCCTCACCGTCTTCCACTCACTCCTTCTTTCATCGTTTTCCCCGCACTCCTACCCTCACCGTCTTCCACTCACTCCTTCTTTCATCGTTTTCCCCGCACTCCTACCCTCACCGTCTTCCACTCACTCCTTCTTTCATCGTTTTCCCCGCACTCCTACCCTCACCGTCTTCCACTCACTCCTTCTTTCATCGTTTTCCCCGCACTCCTACCCTCACCGTCTTCCACTCACTCCTTCTTTCATCGTTTTCCCCGCACTCCTACCCTCACCGTCTTCCACTCACTCCTTCTTTCATCGTTTTCCCCGCACTCCTACCCTCACCGTCTTCCACTCACTCCTTCTTTCATCGTTTTCCCCGCACTCCTACCCTCACCGTCTTCCACTCACTCCTTCTTTCATCGTTTTCCCCGCACTCCTACCCTCACCGTCTTCCACTCACTCCTTCTTTCATCGTTTTCCCCGCACTCCTACCCTCACCGTCTTCCACTCACTCCTTCTTTCATCGTTTTCCCCGCACTCCTACCCTCACCGTCTTCCACTCACTCCTTCTTTCATCGTTTTCCCCGCACTCCTACCCTCACCGTCTTCCACTCACTCCTTCTTTCATCGTTTTCCCCGCACTCCTACCCTCACCGTCTTCCACTCACTCCTTCTTTCATCGTTTTCCCCGCACTCCTACCCTCACCGTCTTCCACTCACTCCTTCTTTCATCGTTTTCCCCGCACTCCTACCCTCACCGTCTTCCACTCACTCCTTCTTTCATCGTTTTCCCCGCACTCCTACCCTCACCGTCTTCCACTCACTCCTTCTTTCATCGTTTTCCCCGCACTCCTACCCTCACCGTCTTCCACTCACTCCTTCTTTCATCGTTTTCCCCGCACTCCTACCCTCACCGTCTTCCACTCACTCCTTCTTTCATCGTTTTCCCCGCACTCCTACCCTCACCGTCTTCCACTCACTCCTTCTTTCATCGTTTTCCCCGCACTCCTATCCTCACCGTCTTCCACTCACTCCTTCTTTCATCGTTTTCCCCGCACTCCTACCCTCACCGTCTTCCACTCACTCCTTCTTTCATCGTTTTCCCCGCACTCCTACCCTCACCGTCTTCCACTCACTCCTTCTTTCATCGTTTTCCCCGCACTCCTACCCTCACCGTCTTCCACCCACTCCTTCTTTCATCGTTTTCCCCGCACTCCTACCCTCACCGTCTTCCACTCACTCCTTCTTTCATCGTCTTCCCCGCACTCCTACCCTAACCGTCTTCCCCAATCATTTTCTCCCGCTCTCCTAACCTAACCGTCTTCCCCGCACTCCGCCACTCATCGTCTACCCCGCAATCCTCCCCTCATCGTCTTCCGCGACCATCTCCCATCATCGTCTTCCGCAGACTTCTCCAATCATCGTCTTTCCCTCATCGTTTTCCCAAGCAATCCTTCCTTCACCGTCTTTCACTCACTCTTCTTCTCATCGTCTTCCCCGCACTCCTACCCTAACCGTCTTCCCCAATCATTTCCCCCCGCTCTCCTACCCTAACCGTCTTCCCCGCACTCCGCCACTCATCGTCTACCCCGCAATCCTCCCCTCATCGTCTTCCGCGACCATCTCCCATCATCGTCTTCCGCAGACTTCTCCAATCATCGTCTTTCCCTCATCGTTTTCCCAAGCAATCCTTCCTTCACCGTCTTTCACTCACTCTTCTTCTCATCGTCTTCCCCGCACTCCTACCCTAACCGTCTTCCCCAATCATTTTCCCCCGCTCTCCTACCCTAACCGTCTTCCCCGCACTCCGCCACTCATCGTCTACCCCGCAATCCTCCCCTCATCGTCTTCCGCGCATCATCTTCCCCGCACTCCACCCTCATCGTCTTCCACTCACTCTTATCGTTTTCCCCGCACTCCTACCCTCACCGTCTTCCACTCACTCCTTCTTTCATCGTTTTCCCCGCACTCCTACCCTCACCGTCTTCCACTCACTCCTTCTTTCATCGTTTTCCCCGCACTCCTACCCTCACCGTCTTCCACTCACTCCTTCTTTCATCGTTTTCCCCGCACTCCTACCCTCACCGTCTTCCACTCACTCCTTCTTTCATCGTTTTCCCCGCACTCCTACCCTCACCGTCTTCCACTCACTCCTTCTTTCATCGTTTTCCCCGCACTCCTACCCTCACCGTTATCCACTCACTCCTTCTTTCATCGTTTTCCCCGCACTCCTACCCTCACCGTCTTCCACTCACTCCCCCCCCTCATCGTCTTTTCCTCACCGTCTTCCCCGAACTCCTCCTCTACTCGTCTTCCGCCAATCATTCTCTCATCGTCTTCCATGAATTTTAGCCACCAATACATTGCCCTTTATCTCATAGGCCTCCAGAGCAGTGGAGACAAGGGCCGGCGTCTCGTTGGGTCGATTTCCGGAGACGATTTCCCCCCAGTCTTCCATCAGACCCTCGAGATTGTCCTTCTTGAAGGCGTTGAAGACATCGCGGTAGGTCTTGCAGCAGTCTAGGGTGAGATGGTAGCCCTCGGCTTTGCTGGTGATAGCCGTCATACTTCCACCGAGATCCGGCAAATTCGCAGGAAACAGCATGCAACTCGAATAAATACAATCTACTAGTTCTCACAGAGTAACAAGATATTATTAATATGAAATCAATTGGTCAAAAGTTAAAGCAAGGTCGCGTCACTTCATAAGTCCACTAACGTCGGAATCTCGAATTCAAAGACACAATGAACACATGGGTTTAATATATCAGTCGATTTTGCCTAACGTGTATGTCTTTGTGATCCTACAAACGGGGATTCCAATTACTATTATTGTTACTGCATCCGGGGCAACCATTTGTCGAAAGACTAAAACGAGCCTCAATCTAACACAGCTTACTTTCTTAGCAACCTTCAAGTCCCACGGAGAAAGTAGTAGAAGTAGGAGTAGTAATGGTGCAAAAGGGCGGAAGTTACTAACAGGTCCTTCCTAATGACGACCTGAGGACCGTATCGACGACGTGCGAATGCGCACGCCCAATCATCATGTGCTGGTCGTAGACAACGACAACCACAGCCGACAGTTTCCGCCACCCGGCCTCCAGGTCGCTGGATTACAGGCGCTCGCCACTGCGCCCAGCCAATTACTCGCTACACACAACCACAACCACTCTTTTCACACACACACACAACCACGCGTGCTTTATCTGCTTGTTTGGTGGGTCTTGAGTGAATGTGGCGCATAACTAGAATATTCTAGAACAATCGAATCTGTGAGATTGACGCATCTATTGGCCGAATTCCGCGGGACCAGCCGCAGACGCTGTCACTGCTCATCACACACGAGTGTTTGCTATTTAAGGCAGAGCACACAAGCGGAGACCTGGTTGTGCAATCTTGTAGTAATATATTTTTTGTCTACATTTACACATTAAGTAGAGTATATATATTTAGTGCATATGATGTGATTTTCAACCAAGATAGTACTGACGTAACCAACTCCATCTTCCATCACCATTGGCCAATCAGTACTGAGCCAGAATATTACAGAGACACAATCAATATACGGGTTTAATATATCAGTCTTTTCCAATTACTATTACTGCATCCGGGGCAACCATTTGTCGAAAGACGAAATCGAGCCTCAATCCAACACAGCTTAGCCTCCTTGCGACCTTCAAGTCCCACGGAGAAAGGATTGGAAGCGAAAACAAACCAGATTTTACCAGTTAATATTGATGGTGTATGTATTGGTCCCATTAATGGCCACTTTCCTGCAAGTCAGGCGAAAACGATTTGTTTGCCACGGAAGCGTAGCCACAAACTGCTCGTCAGTGGACCTAACCAATGTTACGAAGCCCGGGCGCATTGATCGGACAAAAAGAATAGCCACAAAAGATCGGAAACTGGCATGCACTCCGGAAACCCACAGTGCCGTCGAACAGGCTCCTACCGACTCGGAGACCCTGCCCCTCTGACACCCTACACCGAGTCGCCACAGATGAACAGAAGCAGGGAATGCCAAGCCCGCTGAAAAATGTAACCCAACGCGCATCCGATTGGCTACATGGGCTTCTCTACGCACTGTTTGTGATAACTGCTTTCAACACGCAACTGACGCGGCAATGGAACAAAAACTGTTTTTTTTCGACGATAAGTGAAAAGGATAGCGATTGCTAACCTTTTATTTACCTATAACAAGGTACGATAAGACTTGCCTTTGGCACGTGTCGTAGGAACGCGTAAAAATGAGCCGGAGTGAACCTCCAACTCGCCGTCACAGACAACGATTGGGCAGGAAGGAGTCATCATCTCTAACAGCACCAAGCCGCGTAAATCCTTTACAACAACCGACAGAGTAACCCCCCCACCGAAAAGCCGCAGTTATAAATGTCTCATCTGCCCTTCCTCACGGTTAGATATACTTAGTGATTGTCGAGGCTTAAATTCCTGGTTTTTATCACTTGATTCGCCTCGGACTGCTACGATTGATGAATCTCAAACAATCCAGCAGCACACAATCCGGTTAACGAATGACGACGAACACCGTCGTTATCGACACATTTCAAGCAAACAGCAACCATACAGAAAAGTGAAGACATTAATTTCGTATTTGGCATTATAATACTGTTGAGGACAGAATTAAAGATCGATTTCACGATGCTGTACAACTGTTGCTTAGCATTGATACTATTAGCAGCGTAACGCGAATCGAAAGGGGCGGATTTGGTATCGAGTTTATGAAATGTGAGATTTCTTCAATGAGCACCGCCCAATCAGAATTTGTTTCATAAAATTGTTTACCGATCGTAAAAGGTATCTTTCATGGGTTGGATGGGAGCGCTTAATAGGTGCATGTTATGGTCAAAATCAAAGAAGGCATTACTCATGTGATACGAGCAATACCAGGCGATCTTAATGTTCGTGTTGTGTTAAAGAGCGGGAACAACGAAGATTGCCTAGTAACCGGCAACGTCTTATTTTATCGCATAGACAAGTTGGACGCTGCAACGCGTTACGAAAAAACGGACATGTGCTTCTCGTTCCTGGCGATCTCCCCACATGAGGCCAACGTGTTGTGTCAACTTGTTTCTTTGTCATCGCCTTTCCTTTTATACCTGAGTTATGCCGAAACACGGAACACCAAAGACCAAGAGGTGCTTGTCTATAATGGCCGTTACGACGACGACGACGACGACGATTTCCGAGTGTCGACCGACTTCTCCTCCGCGTGTGGATGTCGTCCAAATGTCCTATTGGCGCAATTCCTTGAACTATTCGCCATATGTTAGCGTTAATTCTCCGGGTTAGTCAGTGCGTGGATTGTTTTATGAGAATTAAAGGATAAACGTTCCCCAAGCTCAGTGTCCTTGAACCGGGGTGGGGGTAAGACCATCAAGGATCGTCGAAATCCACGCATTGGTAATCTTGGCGCAACATTATTAAGCATTCCCTGATAAACATCCCTTCTACTGAATACTTAGAAGCAACCGCATATCGGAGCGCATCCACTGCTTAGAGTGCGCGCGTGCGTGCTCGTGAAAGCAAGCGAGCGCGTGGTTGTGTGTGTGTGTAAAGACTGGTTGTGGTTGCGTGTGGCAAGTTATTGGCTGGGCGTAGTGGCGAGCGCCTGTAATCCAGCGACCTGGAGGCCGGGTGGCGGAAACTGTCGACGCTGGGAGTTGCAGCCATCGGCGCGCACATGTTGATCGGGCGTCCGCGCTAAGCACGGCGTCGATATGGCGACCCAGTCGGAGGACTGCGGTCTCCAGGTCGCCTAAGGAGGGGCGCATCGGGCCAGGGGGGAAACCCAGCAGCCAAAAGTCCCCACGTGGTGCAGTAGCAGGATCGCGCCTGTGAATGGCCGCCGGTGGATGGCCCAGTGGACGCGCGGCGACTTCCACCCTTTTACACCACCACCACCACTACTACTACTACTACTACTACTTCTCTTACCATCTATCATTCTTGCTCAGTGGTGACTGGCCAATGGGGATGGAAGATGGAGTTTTGCCTAATTGGTTACGTGAGTACTATTTGGTCTGACCTTGCGTCTACGTGTCCCAGAAACGCGTGGCTTGGATTATCGATTTTCAGGCAGAATCGAGATTGTGCGTAAGTCTTTATTCATTGGATCGCCAAAGAAAGAGGCCGATTGGCTAACCGGGGCGTACAGAAAACTCGTCATCGCGAATAATTTTAGAAACCATCAAACCGATCTCCTGCGACAACTGGTGAATCAAAACAATCTACTTGTCAACGGGCCGTTGAAAGGCGACAGTGAAACAGCCGTTTTGATTTGGGAATTCCGCAGTCTGGAAATCGCAGACAGTTCTCAGCCAAACAGGCCCTAACCACGTGGGTCAAAAATGCCTTCAACGAGTACGTTTCTTGCTCTCTGTTTGTTTCTGAATGGTTCGAGGTTGGCGGGTGTGCGATAAAGGTTTTCGTCCCAGGTGGACCTCGAACGGACTATGGCGTGTAGTGCTGTGTCGGGTGGTCCGGTAGGCCCAGAGCGCTTCTGCTAGCCTCTCCCGCCAGTTGGTCGACCCGTCTTCGCAGATCGTTTTGATTCTTCCCTTAATCGTTCGATGGAACCTCTCGACCCCCCATTTCCTTCGGGGTGGTATGGGGTTGTCCTCGTGTGGAGGACTCCGAACCGGTGGCAGAGATCTTGTATCTGCGGCGCGTTCACGTTAGCCCCCCTGTCGTTGTGTAGTTGTTTGGGGGCTCCGTATCGGAAAAACCATTCGTCCCGCAGTATGCGGGCTAGCTGGGCTCCGCACGTGTCCGTGGTGCTCTTTGCCTCGACCCATTTTGTAAAAAGGTCCAGCATCGTAACGATATACCATTTTGTGCCGTCAGGGTCCGTCAGCGGTCCCGTGATGTCCCATTCTACGAATTCGTTGGGCTCTCGTGGTTCGAGGGGGCAGATAGGTATCTTATCGGTTCGGATCGCAGTAGCCTGGCATCTGCGGCATTCTCTAACATAATTCGTCGCGTCTAGAAGATACCCGGGCCAAAAGAAGCGTTGACGGACAGCGTCGTGCGTCCTTGCGAGGTCGTAGTGCCCGTTTTGGTCGTGCATCGTGTGTAGTACCGCCCTTCGCACGGTCGGAGGCACGTAGATCTGCTCCCCGAGCTGGTCCTTGAACTTGTATTTTCGGTAGAATAAATCTCCCCGCCTCTGGAGCTCGCAGTGTCTTCAATTTGACCGGATTTGAGTGTCCACCCAGTTCCTTGACTGATTCGCTCTGCAAGCGTTCCATTAGGAGGTCGGGCAACAGAGTGAGGCTTTCCTCCTCGGACTGTACCATCGGTTCCGTGGACTCCGTCTCCGCCTGCGCTAGACCCGTGAAGTGGGGTCCTGGGTCCGTCTCATGTATGGGATCTGGGCCCTCGGGGCTCTCGCGGTCTTCTTGGATCTTGACTTCGTCCGGGTGGGGCATCCTGGATAGCGCATCGGCGACCACGTTCAACTTTCCCGCTTGATGCTGTAGCACAAATTTGTGGCGTTGGAGGGCCATCAGCCACCGTGCTATACGGTGGTGGACGTCCTTTGATTTTTGCAGGTACACCAGGGAATTGTGGTCCGTGACAACCGTAAACTGGCGCCCATGCACGTAGTCTTCGAACGTCTTTATGGCCCAGACGATCGCCAGGCACTCGCGTTCGGTCGCGGAATAATTTCGCTCCGCCGAGTTTAGTGTTCGTGAGGCGAAACGAATCGCGACGGGGGCTCCTTTTCTCTCTTGTTCGAGTACAGCTCCCAGAGCGGTGTCTGACGCGTCCGCGCGGATCGTGAACTCTTGTTCGAAATCCGGAAGGGCGATTGCTGGGGGGCAGCTGACTATTTGCTTGAGTCTATCGAAGGATTTCTGCTTCTGCTCCCCCCACACGAACGGCGTTCTCTTCCTGACCAGTTGGTTTAGGGGTCCAGCTATCTCGGCTAGCTTATCGATGTTCTCGATATAGTACGTGACGAACCCCAAGAATCGACGAATGTCCTTCGCGTTCGTTGGCCGGCCGTATTGGAGTACGAGCGCCGCTGATTCTGGGATCGCCGTTACCCCTTCCGCCGAGATGAGGTGCCCAACATATCTAACGGTGGTTTGGAACCACTGGCACTTCGAGGGTTTTATTCGGAATCCGGCCTCCCGCAGTATCTGGAGTGTTTCCCGTAGGTGCTGTACGTGGTCCTCGCGTGTCCTCGAGAACACGATGATGTCGTCCATATAGGCAGACGCGAACCTAACCTCCTTAAATAAAGAGTCCATGGCTCCCTGGAATATCGCTGGGGCATTAGTGAGTCCGAAGGGCATGACGTTAAATTCGTACAGCCCCCACGGAGTCACGAAGGCTGTCTTGGGTCGATCCTTAGGATTGACCCTAATCTGCCAGTACCCACTAGCTAGGTCCAGCGTGGTGAAGACGGCGGACCCCCCAGCTTTGCCATGATGTCTCTAGGCTTTGGGAGCGGTGTCGCCATCCTTACGGTTTGGCTGTTCAGTTTTCTATAATCGATACAGAGGCGCCAGGTTCCGTCGCCTTTTCGCTGAAACAATACCTGGCTCGCGTAGGGACTCACGCTAGGTTGTATGACCCCCGCGAGCAGCATATCCTTGACCTGGCGCTGGAATTCCTCTTGCAGGGTATAGGCTATCGACCGGTACGTATGTCGGAACGGTTGCCCGGTGGTGGGGATATCACACCGGAACTCGTGGGCACGCCCCAGTTCGGCGGTAGACAGCGCGAACGTATCCCTATACTCATCGACGAGGGTCTGGACCTCTTCGGGGGCTCCTGTGATCTTGATGGGTTCGGAGTTTACTCGGTTCCTAGGTTCGGCGTTCGTTTGGTTGAAAATGATTCGCCGTGTCTTAAAGTTTAAAAGGGAGGCTTCCCTCTCGAGGTAGTCTAGCCCTAAGATTAAGTCGACATTTAGGTTTGGCGTCACTACGAAATCCCACGTGTACCGCCCTCCTTCATGCACGAAGTTAATCGTGGCGACTTCGGAACTCTTCTGTGGAGCCCCGGTAAACCCTTGGAGGCTGATGCGGCTCGCGTGTCTGCCGCTGGCTAAAGCTGCGACAGCGATGGAGCATAGGGAGAAGCTGGACCCCGAGTCAATAAGACCGTCTACTTCCTTGGCCCCTATGCGTACTTTAACAACAATAAAATCGGATGGTCTAGGACATGCGTAATAAACGGGTACGGGTAAGCGAGGTGACTTACGCGGTCTGGGTCCCGATCTCTCTGGGCAGAAGCGTTGCACGTTGCCCCTTTTGTTGCAAGTGAAGTATACTCGATCTGCTGCAAGCGGCGTGTCTCTCCAGGGTCTTTCCTGGACAATTCTTGGCCTGGTAAGCTCCGTGATGCGAGTATTCGGGGGAGCGGTCGTTGTCGAGGACCTCTGGGTGGCATTGGGGTGCGCATCGAAGATGTCTTGGAGTGCATTCTTCAACTCCGTGAGGTCGGTAGGGGGGTCCGCGGGGAGACGGGAGCGAAAGCCGGGGAGGAGTCCTTCGAGGACGGCAAACACCGTCGCGTAATCTCGTATTACGCCGGGTTTAATCAGCCTCCGGACATGTTCTTGGGCCCGGACAACGAAGAGGACGGGAGGCTCGTTTCCCCTCTGTCGTAAGGAGACGCACTCGGCGAAACTGCCGATCTCCGTTGCTTCCGTGGAACCAACGAAAGCTCTGACAGATTTTTTGAGGGAACGCCCCATTTGTAGCACGCCGTCCCATTGGAGGAGCAGGGCGGCGTCCATCCTGCTCGAGATGGCTTCCTTTAGTTGCGCTTCCTCGTAGCGGCTGATGTTTTCTTCGGTGACAAATCGTGGGAGTTCGCTGTTGACGTTGTCGACGGTAAGGGTGGCGGCCGCCAGATTTGAACCCTCTAAACGGGTAAAGTTTTTCTCGCCAAGGCTGTCACCAGTGTGCGATAAAGGGTTTATCGCAGGGTATTGAGGAACAACGGGAGTGGCAGAGGGTCGAATGGTCTCTGGCTCATTAGGGAATTGTCGAGGGGAAATACGGGGGGAGGGCTTCGTCGGCTCATTCTCCTCAGCCGAAGAGGGCATAACGGGGAACTGGGTCCGGTTCTGCCTATCGTTCTGCATTGCTGACACTGAAGCTGCCAGTTGAGAAACGACCTCGCAGAGTTGTTCCAGAGTAGACGTCGTCGTCTTTTCCGACAGTAGAGGAAGGGGGCGGTTGACGGTTCCGAGTCACCCTCGTATACGAGACGGCTCGTCTTAGCTGGATCTTTCTATCGTTTCGAACCGGAGATTGCGACACGATCTTGATATAAAACACAGAGGAAAAGTCTGCAGAACCTGTAAGCGGCACGGGGATAGATAAAGTCCATATTTCTTCGCGCTCCAGTATCATTAAAACAAAACCCCATTATTCTAGACTAAAAACCAACTACTACAAAACGATTGGAATTTTATTGGAAGTTTTAACAATACATTATTTCTAATTAAATAGGAAGATATTTCGTCTACAGCGGGGCGTCTGAAATCACCCGACAGACAACGGTTGAGAAAGAAGACAGATCCTGCTGCTTAAACCTCATCTTCGGTAGTCACTGGACACACTGTCGGCGGTAAAAGACAATGAATAATATCATATTACTCGTTAGGAATTAGTAGAGTGTATTTACACAAGTTGTATTCTGTGTCAAGATATACTTCTTGAATTAAAAGTAGAAAGAATATAATAAGTCAAATCCACACAATGGCGACGTTCAAAACGCATAACAAATTATGTCGAAAGCGAGGTTGCGCCACTGCATTAGTCCACTAACGCTGAAATCTCGATCTCAGCGACACAATCAACATACGGGTTTAATGTATCAGTCTTTTTTGTGATCCTGACAACGGGGTTTTCAATTACCATTATTGTTACTGCATCCGCGGCAACCATTTGTCGAAAGACTAAAACGAGCCTCAATCCAACACAGCTTACCTTCCTTGCGACCTTCAAGTCCCACGGAGAAAGAACCTTAAAAATCGAATCATCGACCCTGTGTTGGTTGTCGAATCATCGAAAAATAAGTTTCCGACCAAATAGTACTCGCATAACCAATTAGCCGATACTCCATCTTCCATCACCATTGTCCAGTCACCACTTGGCCAGAATATTGAAGAAATTAGTCCAGTGTCCTTGAACCGGGGTTGTGGGTAAGACCATCAATGATCGTCGAAATCCACGCATTGGTAATCTTGGCGCAACATTGTTCTGCGTTCACTGATAAAAAACCCTTCTACTGAATACTTAGAAGCAACCGCATATCGGAGCGCGTCCGCTGATTAGAGAGCGAACAAAGACTATAATAATTCAAACCCAAACAATGGCGATGTTAAAAATGGACAACAAATTATCTCTTAAGCGAGGTTGCGTCACTGCATGAGTCCACTAACGCCGAAATCTCGAGATTGTGTGTAAGTCTTTATTCATTGGATCGCCAAAGAAAGAGGCCGATTGGCTAACCGGGGCGTACAGAAAACTCGTCATCGCGAATAATTTTAGAAACCATCAAACCGATCTCCTGCGACAACTGGTGAATCAAAACAATCTACTTGTCTACGGGCCGTTGAAAGGCGACAATGAAACAGCCGTTTTGATATGTGTGATGACATCCAAAGAACACATTCCCATTGAAATCTGTTCGGGGACATTGGGCTGTGGACAGAGCTTGCCCCTATCGGTCGACTTTCTTATGATGCTCTTCAGAGCTGTCAACACGAGTTGTCTGTTCTCTTTCGGTATCTCGATTTTGCGATGAAATAATTGACGAGATAACTGGGATTCCAAACGCATTTTTCCAAAATAAAACTAACTTAAAGAATGACGAAACACAAATAGGGGAATTTGTCGATGACACAATCAACCAACAAAAGAACCTTGTTATATTGGACTTCTGCGTTGATAATTGTTGAAATGATAGAAAAACTACAAAACCACAGGAGGCGATAAAACATTATTGCTCTGTGGTGACTGGCCTATGGGGATGGAAGATGGAGCATTACTAAAATTTACAATAAACAAACATGTTACAGGATGTCACTGGCCACACAGGGAAATAATAAGAAATTAAGTGTCCGACCAAATAGTACTCGCATAACCAATTGGCCGATACTCCATCTTCCATCACCATTGTCCAGTCACCACTTGGCCAGAATATTCAAGAAGTAGTAGTAGTAGTAGTAGTAGTAGTAGTAGTACTAGAAGTGGTGGTGGTGTAAAAGGGTGGAAGTCGCCGCGCGTCCACTGGGCCATCCACCGGCGGCCATTCACAGGCGCGATCCTGCTACTGCACCACGTGGGGACTTTTGGCTGCTGGGTTTCCCCCCTGGCCCGATGCGCCCCTCCTTAGGCGACCTGGAGACCGCAGTCCTCCGACTGGGTCGCCATATCGACGCCGTGCTTAGCGCGGACGCCCGATCAACATGTGCGCGCCGATGGCTGCAACTCCCAGCGTCGACAGTTTCCGCCACCCGGCCTCCAAGTCGCTGGATTACAGGCGCTCGCCACTACGCCCAGCCAATAACTTTCCACACACAACCACAACCACTCTTTTCACACACTCACACACAACCACGCGTGCCTTGTGTGCTTGCTTGCTTTTACAAGCACGCACGCGCGCACTCCCTCTAAGCAGCGTGGATTTCGCCGATCATTGATGGTCTTACCCTCCACCCCGGTTCAAGGACACTGAGCTTGGTGAACGTTTATCCTTTAATTCTCATAAAACAATCCACGCACTGACTAACCTGGAGAAGCAACAAAAACATATGGCGAATAGTTCAAGGAATCGCAAAACGATTGACGACACTCGCATTTAGGTCTCCACGCTATCTGTTGTCTCTCCGAAAAGAGGTGTATCAGAAGTTGGATATAAATGGATGTTTCACCAAATAAATACGACAAGACGAGGAAGCATAACTGCAAGACAATACAATCGCTCCTTAAACAGCTTTTCCATATTTTCCTCGGCGTTATGATCCTCTCAAGAGTTGATAGGTCATAACAGCTCGCGACAAGACGTAAACCGACCTTGTCTTGCATAAATACCTTTTCCACGGACCCTGCGTTAAATTCGAACTTGATCTACTGGGTAAACACCTGCGCCAGCTCTTCAAAAGCAGACCCAATATCCAGCATTAACATATTCCTGTGTTGTGAGTGGTTGAGGACAAAGTACATAATCACCCTGACCTCGCGCAAGTCTGAACGATGAAGGATTATCTTGCTTGAATCATCGAACGCGTTAACGTTTCCTTCAGAAACGTCGTATTTACCTTGTTGATGAAGATCTCGTTGACAACATGTTTCGGCAACCTCTGCTCCATAAGAAAACGAGATGGGGTTCTCCCTTCTCGTTTGAGTGTCGTTCGTTGGCAAAACCACCTTTTGGTGGTTTTATCTTTTTTTGGGTTGCCTATCTTTTATTATTCAGTATTTCGTCATTAGAAGTGGTTCGTTCTGTGATTGTGAAAACACCTTTGGACTGTGGAGTTTATGTTCCTCTTAGTCGTCACGAGTATTATACTGTAACGTGTGAAACGTTTCAATGAAGTATGTGAATTTCGTTAATGAAAAACGGCTTCAGCCTCTATATTCCGTTAAGAACAAATGGTTTTTTAAACAGAAGGCACTGCCTGTTGTCACTCGGTTGTTTAACGTGTTCGTAAAAGCTCAGTCGTGTGTGTGTTTATCCGTGCGCTACAATGGGGGAACGTTCGACATCTGTGAATGCGTTTACTCACAATTTCATTCGCTTTGTAACGCACCGGTGTTTTACCAGGACATCGCGCGGGATTTCAAGAACACACAATATCCACATGCGCTTATCGGACGCTTACTTGCCTCAAAATACGCTTAACACGGGATGGTAGTCTTCTATAACGGACTGAATAAAAACATTCAATAGTTGTTCACTAATCGCTGCTCGTATTTTAAGTGACCCCTCCCATCCCCTCTATTCAAGTTTAGCTAAGTGTTAATCTCTTCGACCAATGTGCAGACTATACCATTCAATGCCTATAAGATCGGCGGCATATCGCAATTCGGCCATTCCTTATTTGTCTCGATTTTTAGTTTCACCAGTGAAGGTGAGGCAGGAACTAAAAGACGATTTTCATGTCGAATACTTGTTAAACTGTCTTGTTTTATGCTGCAGTATTGGTCCTCGTGACCTCAATATAGCGCCTACAATTATAATATTATTATAAGAAAGAAACATCGTTCCGTCTCATTTTCTGAATTCGGCCTTCTTGATCATGTGGATGGCGTCTTCGGGAAATCTCGTCGTATCTGCGTGTCTCAGTTCACCAGATTCCTAATCAGACGGATGGTGATATCTTGTGAGCTTAGGTCGAAATAAACGTCGCTCTGACACAACAGTAATCGGTTTGCCTGAGGTGTCATCTGCGTTTTTTATTTAAATATTAAAACAATTGTGTTGCCTGTTTGGATAAGGCCGATAACAACAAAGAACCACCCTAAACACGACAGAATGTTGACTGACGAGGCGAGGCGTGATTGTCATGATCATGTTGATGGCGTCTTCGGGAAATTTCGTCGGCAAAGGAACAAAAACTGTTTTTTTTTCGACGATAAGTGTAAAAGATTGTTAACCTTTTATTTACCCATAACAAGGTACGATAAGACTTAAAGTCTGCACGTGTCGGAGGAACGCGTAAAAATGAGCCGCGAGTTATAAAGGTCTCATCTGCCCTTCCTCACGGTTAGATATACTTAGTGATTGTCGAGGCTTAAATTCCTGGCTTTTATCACTTGATTCGCCTCGGACTGCTACGATTGATGAATCTCAAACAATCCAGCAGCACACAATCCGGTTAACGAATGACGACGAACACCGTCGTTATCGACACATTTCAAGCAAACAGCAACCATAAAGAAAAGTGAAGACATTAATTTCGTATTTGGCATGACCATACTGTTGAGGACAGAATTAAAGATCGATTTCACGATGCTGTACAACTGTTGCTTAGCATTGATACTATTAGCAGCGTAACGCGAATCGTCGAAAGGGGCGGATTTGGTATCGAGTTTATGAAATGTGAGATTTCTCCAATGAGCACCGCCCAATCAGAATTGGCCTTAAGGTTCAGCGGTTAGCACCCTCACTCGTTTGGTGAGGGGACAGCCTGGACAGTGTTGTGGTTAAGAGCGAGAACAACGAAGATTGCCTAGTAACCGGCAACGTCTTATCTTATTGTATAGACAAGCTGGACTCTACCACGTGTTGCTGTGGCCCCGTTAACGGACATGTGCTTCGCCTTCAGGGCAATCTCCCTAGCCATTTATAAAGATGGACTATGGCATGTGAACGTGAACTTGAACCTTCGAGGCTCGAATTCCTGGACAACGTTGATGGTTTTTTTATCCTTGGAATAACGTCTTTTGGTCGGGTAAACGAATGATAGAAGAGAATGCTGGATGAACTATAAAGTATTGTAACGATAATGATTGTTGAGGAGGATAACAAAGTGTAGATAGTTAATTGTCAGGAAGAGATTCCGTAGAGCATCTGGGTTTGCGTGGTGCGGAGATAGATGAAGAGTTTGCGGAAACAGCTTCTGGGCGACGGTCGGCAAGTCTGATGCAATGCGTTTGCACCTGACAAGGGTTGTTAGCGGAAGCTAATGGTAAATCGCGCGCCTCTCATGAAAGGTAAAGTATCACAGTAAAACAAGGGGTGTTAGAGTTTCAACGAGCTTAGTGTTTATTACTGTGTATCCGACAATATTAACGTTAGTTACGATGAACTGATTGCGTGGTCTTTGTAGAACAGTGCCGTTTAAACTGATCTTGTGTTCTGAATATATCCTAGATCATTGGCAAACATTATTCATAGGCTTTGAATTGGTTTTGTCTACATTTTCGCTTCTAGTTAACATCAATGAAAACTGTTCAATTGACAATTTCAAACGCTCCCCTTTTTTCAAGGCGAGATCCTACCGTAGAGGACACACTCAGCAAACAACGATCTTAACCGCAGCAATGCGCTAATCCATTATAGTCACTAACTAGCATAAAGCCTCCTGGATATGTATTAATATATATTTGTTCTTTTACTTTGGTGTCAATAACCTATCTTGATTGTGGTCGTTTTTCAATATTTTAGTCGTTTCGACCCACTTTTTGAGAACACCCTTCAGCGCGCCAGAAGCCGTCCCCAACTCCACTTGTACAGAAGCACATACGCCAGTACCGCACGATTGTCTAGACAACAGTCATATAGCCCGGCAACCCACGAGATCTCTTTTGGAATGATGCCGGTAAGCTGGAGCCATGGTCTGTGTTCTTTCACCAGGATTTGGCAAAAACTGCCATTCTTGGCATCCGGTCACATTAGATAAAACATTGGATAATGGTATTGACGTTGAGAATCGACAATTTTATGTCCACATCTCCAAGGTCGTCTTGTTTTCTCTTTTAGAACACGCAATATTCCTCGCAATAACACTGATTTGGTGTATTTCTCCATTTCTGCACAAATAAAATACTGTTCACAATCTAAACTGGTTTTGCAAAGGGCCAGCCACTATTTCTGCCGCAGTTCTTGTGGTCTCATCTTTCGGGGGTTAATTTTTTTATATTCAATGTAATTGCAAAAGACACGCGTCCAATATTGCTCTTATTGAGAAGTAAAGTAAGGGTTCCCGGAAATGGCGATATAAAATGGGATAACCTACTAAACAATGTGTGTCCTTTCGGGGGGATTTGAGTAGGAAAAAACGCGGCTGATCGTTGCTATGACCATAACAAGTATGGAAGCCGAGTTAAAGACGGTTCTTCCGGTTAGTGATTGTGAATAAAGCGCTATCCGAAGGCATGACCAAGTGAGTGTGGCTTAAATGAACCAATCGACTGGAGGCGTGTGGTTTGCCATAAGACAGGATGGGGGCCAATCAAGAACGTCGGACAAAAAAAGGGGGGGTTCCACAGACGTCATCTGTCGGAGAAAGGTCAGCTTAAAGCTAGCGCCCATATTTGATTAAACGCTAAACTAAAGAGGTATGAAGTATAATTGATTCGTTGCTTTGACCATAATACGTTAGGAAGCCTAGTCCTTCCGGTCAGAATGCGTCCGAGCTTGTGACGCTCTCCAGTGGTGGGATTTGGACCTTCGCTGGGGGTTTTGTAACGGTTATCGCGGAACACTGACGCACGTCCCAGGCACCCACAACGAGAGGACGCATTCAATGGATATAAAGAGATGAACAGATATATGTTAACGGATATAAGCGCGTGCAGACTTTGAGCATTTATGTGTTTGTATGAAGGGAAAACTACGAAGCTGGGAAAGGGAGGGTGTTGCTCAAGTCTCGACTCACCACCGTGGGTGATTGGGCGAAAAGTTCTCTCGATAAGCAGCAGATGCACAACTGCGAAGTAAAAGTTGGTCGTATCTCGAACGCACTCGATAAAAAGATGGCGTATTCCAGTTTACTTACCCACCAAATCGACGTCAAAACCTGCATCCAGCTGCTATAAGCCCAATGCTTCCCCTGAAACCGACACGAAAGCACCAAGGTTGGCGGATCCACTGTCAACACAAACGAACACTCACGCATTCTCTCCAGACGATGTCAAGTTGTTGCTCATAGTTGGGCCTGGGTATTGGACGCCCGGAGAGACGGTTCTGTTGTACCGTTCATTGTACGCTCATCGTATAATAAATGAACCCTCCAGTCTCTATTCAAGTGTATCGAAATGTAAATCCTTTGGCCAATGCGTGGGTAATACCGTTCAATATCAAAATGCAGCCATTCATCATTTGTCCAGATTTTTTTAGTTGAACCAGAACGAGTGAAGCAGGAACTAAAAGCATTGTTATAGTTTTTATGCGAAGTTTTGATCCTCATAACCTCAATGAAGCGCTGATTGCATCTAGACAGCGGTCACCCAACAGAATAGAATGTGCGAGAAGAATTGAGCTTTTTTGGGGCCAAACAGCAGACTGTTTCTGATGATACTCAAAAGTTGAGCGTCAGTGTATCTCGTGTCATGCGCGTCCTAGAAGGAACGTGCACGGACGCAGGACTGGCTCCAAACAGGATCTGCCATTTCGGCGTCAAATCGGGTTGGCATGGTGCGGTGATGAATGCTGTAGGGACGCTGAGTGTTATTTCTCAGAATATTCCAGAGGTTGGTTTCATCGCGGAGATGCGTCTACTTGCTACTATCAAATATTGAGTAACATCATATTATCTGTCCTAGATAATATCCACTTATGGGATGCTGCTGGCGCTGTGGAAAAGCGAGTTAAAGTTGGAGACGATGCTTAACGATTGGATTGATCAAAGTGAAACAAGGCTGAACAAGAGTTTGAAAGAAATTATGAATGTCAGAGGAATTTCAATGGATAACACGACGGCTGAAACTGCATGGGCGGTGAATTTTACTGAAATGAAGGTATGTAAGTAAGTAATGCGAGCATCGATTCATAGGCACTGGAAGCTGAACTAGTATCCAAGGGGAAGGAAATGGCTGAAATAGCCGACTTGTGTGTTCAACTGGGTTCAAGAGGTGCAGTTGTGACTTGTAGGGAGTTGAGGAACAGATTCGCGGGGCTGGCGCTTCCAATCAAGGTTGGTTACCATTGGTTTTACCTAAACAAAATCGTCTTCTTTAAGGAGCATGTGAAATGCCTCAAAGAAACCCAAGACACCATAGATAATTTCAACGAGGCTGCAAACAGTCTGGAAATCTGGATTCAGCAGACAGCTGCAAGTGCCAAGGATAGCCAAGTCCCAATCAACTGTCCCAATATGTCGGATGGAGTGTGTTTGGTTGACAGGTGTCGAAGGTTTGCATGCCACTTGGGGGCTAGCGCTCTGCAGAAGCCTTCGCCGTGGATTGGCGACACCACGCACCTCTTGCAGTCGTTGTCAGGAGGCGACAGCTCCCTTTCGGCGATAGCTCGGGAGGTCCTCCGACGATATCAGACCATGGAAGCCGAATATGAGAGGACAATCATGTCAATGAAGATACAAAAGGTGAGAAAGACCGAATAACAGGGAATTTGTGTCGATAGGCCAATCAAAATTGTCTTAATAGATAGTCACCACTGAGCCAGAATATTCAAGAAGTTAGTAGTAGTAGTAGTAGTAGTAGTAGTAGTAGTAGTAGTGGTGGTGGTGGTGTAAAAGGGTGGAAGTCGCCGCGCGTCCACTGGGCCATCCACCGGCGGCCATTCACAGGCGCGATCCTGCTACTGCACCACGTGGGGACTTTTGGCTGCTGGGTTTCCCCCCTGGCCCGATGCGCCCCTCCTTAGGCGACCTGGAGACCGCAGTCCTCCGACTGGGTCGCCATATCGACGCCGTGCTTAGCGCGGACGCCCGATCAACATGTGCGCGCCGATGGCTGCAACTCCCAGCGTCGACAGTTTCCGCCACCCGGCCTCCAGGTCGCTGGATTACAGGCGCTCGCCACTACGCCCAGCCAACAACTTGCCACACACAACCACAACCGCTCTTTTCACACACACACAACCACGCGTGCCTTGTCTGCTTGCTTGCTTTCATGTGCGCGCACTCTCTCGAACCAGTGGACGCGCTCCTATATGCGGTTGCTTATAAGTATTCAGTAGAAGGGATGTTTATCAGGGAATGCAGAACAATGTTGAGCGAAGATTATCAATGCGTGTATTTCGCCTATCAATGATGCTGTTATCGATCTGTTTCGTCGACAGCTACGCCCAGCCAGCTCCTCTGTTCAAGGACACGTGGCTTCTCTAGGTCCCTGAATAAGCCGCTAGAGAATGTATTTAGGGTAACTTAACCAATAGCTCTTTCGACCCACCCACTATTTGGTGCAACCATTTCCTATTGTTATCTTACGTGCTCGAGATAGCACTGCATTGTAACTGTTTATCCACCTTCCGCGCACACTCCGGTGATTTGTCCACGTCATCGTAAAATGTCATGTCGCCTCTCTTAATTCTCCTCACATTTAGCGAGATTGCTACACCCATTGGTCGAAATACCCCCCACCCCTTCACCCTACCAAATTGTACCCAATCTGAAATAACCGGTCAGTCGGGCACACCGCCTCCATCCAGCGGCTTCGGTTTGATGTCAAAATGGGTGGAAGTTGACGCCAGTTTACGGAACCACGTGTGGTTTTAGCCAACACAGTGGCCACCCACATGTGTGTGGGTACTGTTTTGGCTAAAATCCACGTGGTACAGCAGTCGGCCGACCTTGACATCTTCCGCCACCCGGCCTCCAGGACGCTGGATTACAGGTGCACACCGCTGCACCCAGCCGGAGACGCTGCCACTGCTCATCACACATGGGTGTTTGCTGTCTAAGGCAGTGCACACAAGTGACGACATGGTTGTGCAATCTTGTGCCAATAGCTTTATGTTTCCACTCTTAAGTTATACGTAGCGTTTATATTTGTAGTGTACATGATGTGATTTTCCACCAAGATTATCATTGATATTCTTTTTAAAAAAACTCCCAACACAGTGGCCACACACATGTACACCCAAGTATGCTTGAAGGATGAATCGCGAAAATATATAAAATCAATGAAGGCATGTAATACGAGCAATACCAGGCGATCTTAATGTTCGTATTGTATTTAAGAGCGATAACAACGAAGATTGCCTAGTAACCGGCAACGTCTTATTTTATCGTATAGACAAGCTGGACTCTACCACGCGTTGCTGTGGCACCGTTAACGGACATGTGCTTCGCCTTCCGGGCAATCTCCCTAGCCAGTTATATAGATGGGCAGTTGGACTGATTCCTGTTTACATAGACAATTATATACAGGCAATTGTAGTGACATAGGTAATCCAGGCACACTAAACCAAACGTGATTGAACCCCTGAATCTGCTAAGAGTGATGATCAGTTATATTTTGATGATCACGGCCAGACGTTGTAAGGACCCAGTGAACCCAACCCTCCCTTCTTAGCGGAGTCGCGTTTACAGCCCCTTCCCTCTGTCAATTTAGCGCGTTTCGGTTGCTCATCTGGGCAGTTGGTTTGCTTTCTGTCTACCAAGACCAACATCTAGATAAGGTAGATTATACCGGCAAAGCACTCCAATGTCAAAGTCTACGGCAGGTGCAGTTTCCCCGTGATCGCTCCAAAGTGCCACCCCGAATGTATTTATAAAGATAGACAATCGCATGTGAACGTGAACTCGTAAATAAAGTCAATGCCTTATCTATGCTCTAATTACCATGACCATAACAAATTCTGTAACCCCATATGAGGCCAACGTGTTGTGTCAACTTGTTTCTTTGTCATCGCCTTTCCTTTTATACTTGACTTATGCCGAAACACGGAACACCAAAGACCAAGAGGTTCGTGTATATAATGGCCGTTACAGCGGCGACGACGACGACGATTTCCGAGTGTCGACCGACTTCTCCATCGTTTTCCCCGCAATCCTACCCTAACCGTCTTCCACGAACTGCGCCACTAATCATCTTCCCCTCATCGTTTTCCCACGCAATCCTTCCTTCACCGTCTTCCTCGACATCCTCCTCTCATCGTCTTCCCCGCACTCCTACCCTAACCGTCTTCCCCAACTCATTTCCTCCGCTCTCCTAACCTATCGTCTTCACCGCACTCCGCCACTCATCGTCTTCCCACGCAATCCTTCCCTCACCGTCTTCCGCGCACTCTCATCATCGTCTTCCCTTATCGTCTTACCCGCACTCCTCTTCTAATCGTCTTCCGCGCACTACTCTCCTCATCTTATTCCCTCATCGTCTTCCCATACTTGTCTTCCGCAAACTCCTTCTCTCATCGTCTTCCGCGCACTCTTCCCCTCATCGTCTTCCCCGCATTCTTCCACTCAATAATCACTAAAGTACATTGCAAAAATCGAATGATGATCAAATTGAGCGTCGCCAAAACAAGATTGAATAACAAACAACAACTTAATTGAAGTGGAAGCAAGAAGAGAACTGTTAGTTTAATGCCGTTGGAAAATGGCATCTCTGATTGAGTGCTTCTACTACTTATGCTACTCGTTCAACTATCCTTAACTCGGTTATCGAAGCCATGAATTTTAGCCACCAATGCAGAGCCCTTTACCTCATAGGCCTCCAGAGCAGTGGAGACAAGGGCCGGCGTCTCGTTGGGTCGATTTCCGGAGACGATTTCCACCCAGTCTTCAATCAGACACTCGAGGTTGTCCTTCTTGAAGGCGTTGAAGACATCGCGGTAGGTCTTGCAGCAGTCTAGGGTGAGATGGTAGCCCTCGGCTTTGCTGGTGATAGCCGTCATACTTCCACCGAGATCCGGCAAATTCGCAGGAAACAGCATGCAACTCGAATAAATACAATCTACTAGTTCTCACAGAGTAACAAGATATTATTAATATGAAATCAATTGGTCAAAAGTTAAAGCAAGGTCGCGTCACTTCATAAGTCCACTAACGTCGGAATCTCGAATTCAAAGACACAATGAACACATGGGTTTAATATATCAGTCGATTTTGCCTAACGTGTATGTCTTTGTGATCCTACAAACGGGGATTCCAATTACTATTATTGTTACTGCATCCGGGGCAACCATTTGTCGAAAGACTAAAACGAGCCTCAATCGAACACAGCTTACTTTCTTAGCAACCTTCAAGTCCCACGGAGAAAGTAGTAGAAGTAGGAGTAGTAATGGTGCAAAAGGGCGGAAGTTACTAACAGGTCCTTCCTAATGACGACCTGAGGACCGTATCGACGACGTGCGAATGCGCACGCCCAATCATCATGTGCTGGTCGTAGACAACGACAACCACAGCCGACAGTTTCCGCCACCCGGCCTCCAGGTCGCTGGATTACAGGCGCTCGCCACTGCGCCCAGCCAATTACTCGCTACACACAACCACAACCACTCTTTTCACACACACACACAACCACGCGTGCTTTATCTGCTTGTTTGGTGGGACTTGAGTGAATGTGGCGCATAACTAGAATATTCTAGAACAATCGAATCTGTGAGATTGACGCATCTATTGGCCGAATTCCGCGGGACCAGCCGCAGACGCTGTCACTGCTCATCACACACGAGTGTTTGCTATTTAAGGCAGAGCACACAAGCGGAGACCTGGTTGTGCAATCTTGTAGTAATATATTTTTTGTCTACATTTACACATTAAGTAGAGTATATATATTTAGTGCATATGATGTGATTTTCAACCAAGATAGTACTGACGTAACCAACTCCATCTTCCATCACCATTGGCCAATCAGTACTGAGCCAGAATATTACAGAGACACAATCAATATACGGGTTTAATATATCAGTCTTTTCCAATTACTATTACTGCATCCGGGGCAACCATTTGTCGAAAGACGAAATCGAGCCTCAATCCAACACAGCTTAGCCTCCTTGCGACCTTCAAGTCCCACGGAGAAAGGATTGGAAGCGAAAACAAACCAGATTTTACCAGTTAATATTGATGGTGTATGTATTGGTCCCATTAATGGCCACTTTCCTGCAAGTCAGGCGAAAACGATTTGTTTGCCACGGAAGCGTAGCCACAAACTGCTCGTCAGTGGACCTAACCAATGTTACGAAGCCCGGGCGCATTGATCGGACAAAAAGAATAGCCACAAAAGATCGGAAACTGGCATGCACTCCGGAAACCCACAGTGCCGTCGAACAGGCTCCTACCGACTCGGAGACCCTGCCCCTCTGACACCCTACACCGAGTCGCCACAGATGAACAGAAGCAGGGAATGCCAAGCCCGCTGAAAAATGTAACCCAACGCGCATCCGATTGGCTACATGGGCTTCTCTACGCACTGTTTGTGATAACTGCTTTCAACACGCAACTGACGCGGCAATGGAACAAAAACTGTTTTTTTTCGACGATAAGTGAAAAGGATAGCGATTGCTAACCTTTTATTTACCTATAACAAGGTACGATAAGACTTGCCTTTGGCACGTGTCGTAGGAACGCGTAAAAATGAGCCGGAGTGAACCTCCAACTCGCCGTCACAGACAACGATTGGGCAGGAAGGAGTCATCATCTCTAACAGCACCAAGCCGCGTAAATCCTTTACAACAACCGACAGAGTAACCCCCCCACCGAAAAGCCGCAGTTATAAATGTCTCATCTGCCCTTCCTCACGGTTAGATATACTTAGTGATTGTCGAGGCTTAAATTCCTGGTTTTTATCACTTGATTCGCCTCGGACTGCTACGATTGATGAATCTCAAACAATCCAGCAGCACACAATCCGGTTAACGAATGACGACGAACACCGTCGTTATCGACACATTTCAAGCAAACAGCAACCATACAGAAAAGTGAAGACATTAATTTCGTATTTGGCATTATAATACTGTTGAGGACAGAATTAAAGATCGATTTCACGATGCTGTACAACTGTTGCTTAGCATTGATACTATTAGCAGCGTAACGCGAATCGTCGAAAGGGGCGGATTTGGTATCGAGTTTATGAAATGTGAGATTTCTTCAATGAGCACCGCCCAATCAGAATTTGTTTCATAAAATTGTTTACCGATCGTAAAAGGTATCTTTCATGGGTTGGATGGGAGCGCTTAATAGGTGCATGTTATGGTCAAAATCAAAGAAGGCATTACTCATGTGATACGAGCAATACCAGGCGATCTTAATGTTCGTGTTGTGTTAAAGAGCGGGAACAACGAAGATTGCCTAGTAACCGGCAACGTCTTATTTTATCGCATAGACAAGTTGGACGCTGCAACGCGTTACGAAAAAACGGACATGTGCTTCTCGTTCCTGGCGATCTCCCCACATGAGGCCAACGTGTTGTGTCAACTTGTTTCTTTGTCATCGCCTTTCCTTTTATACCTGAGTTATGCCGAAACACGGAACACCAAAGACCAAGAGGTGCTTGTCTATAATGGCCGTTACGACGACGACGACGACGACGATTTCCGAGTGTCGACCGACTTCTCCTCCGCGTGTGGATGTCGTCCAAATGTCCTATTGGCGCAATTCCTTGAACTATTCGCCATATGTTAGCGTTAATTCTCCGGGTTAGTCAGTGCGTGGATTGTTTTATGAGAATTAAAGGATAAACGTTCCCCAAGCTCAGTGTCCTTGAACCAGGGTGGGGGTAAGACCATCAATGATCGTCGAAATCCACGCATTGGTAATCTTGGCGCAACATTATTAAGCATTCCCTGATAAACATCCCTTCTACTGAATACTTAGAAGCAACCGCATATCGGAGTGCATCCACTGCTTAGAGGGTGCGCGCGTGCGTGCTCGTGAAAGCAAGCACGCGTGTTTGTGTGTGTGTGTGAAAAGAGTGGTTGTGGTTGTGTGTAGCAAGTTGTTGGCTGGGCGTAGTGGCGAGCGCCTGTAATCCAGCGACCTGGAGGCCGGGTGGCGGAAACTGTCGACGCTGGGAGTTGCAGCCATCGGCGCGCACATGTTGATCGGGCGTCCGCGCTAAGCACGGCGTCGATATGGCGACCCAGTCGGAGGACTGCGGTCTCCAGGTCGCCTAAGGAGGGGCGCATCGGGCCAGGGGGGAAACCCAGCAGCCAAAAGTCCCCACGTGGTGCAGTAGCAGGATCGCGCCTGTGAATGGCCGCCGGTGGATGGCCCAGTGGACGCGCGGCGACTTCCACCCTTTTACACCACCACCACCACCACTACTACTACTACTACTACTACTACTACTACTTCTCTTACCATCTATCATTCTTGCTCAGTGGTGACTGGCCAATGGGGATGGAAGATGGAGTTTTGCCTAATTTTTTACGTGAGTACTATTTGGTCTGACCTTGCGTCTACGTGTCCCAGAAACGCGTGGCTTGGATTATCGATTTTCAGGCAGAATCGAGATTGTGCGTAAGTCTTTATTCATTGGATCGCCAAAGAAAGAGGCCGATTGGCTAACCGGGGCGTACAGAAAACTCGTCATCGCGAATAATTTTAGAAACCATCAAACCGATCTCCTGTGACAACTGGTGAATCAAAACAATCTACTTGTCTACGGGTCGTTGAAAGGCGACAGTGAAACAGCCGTTTTGATTTGGGAATTCCGCAGTCTGGAAATCGCAGACAGTTCTCAGCCAAACAGGCCCTAACCACGTGGGTCAAAAATGCCTTCAACGAGTACGTTTCTTGCTCTCTGTTTGTTTCTGAATGGTTCGAGGTTGGCGGGTGTGCGATAAAGGTTTTCGTCCCAGGTGGACCTCGAACGGACTATGGCGCGTAGTGCTGTGTCGGGTGGTCCGGTAGGCCCAGAGCGCTTCGGCTAGCCTCTCCCGCCAGTTTGTCGACCCGTCTTCGCAGATCGTTTTGATTCTTCCCTTAATCGTTCGATGGAACCTCTCGACCCCCCCATTCGCTTCGGGGTGGTATGGGGTTGTCCTCGTGTGGAGGACTCCGAACCGGTGGCAGAGATCTTGTATCTGCGGCGCGTTCACGTTAGCCCCCCTGTCGTTGTGTAGTTGTTTGGGGGCTCCGTATCGGAAAAACCATTCGTCCCGCAGTATGCGGGCTTGCTGGGCTCCGCACGTGTCCGTGGTGCTCTTTGCCTCGACGCATTTTGTAAAAAGGTCCAGCATCGTAACGATATACCAATTTGTGCCGTCAGGGTCCGTCAGCCGTCCCGTGATGTCCCATTCTACAAATTCGTTGGGCTCTCGTGGTTCGAGGGGGCAAATAGGTATCTTATCGGTTCGGATCGCAGTAGCCTGGCATCTGCGGCATTCTCTAACATAATTAGTCGCGTCTAGAAGGTACCCGGGCATTAGGACGTCGGGCAACAGAGTGAGGCTTCCCTTCTCGGACTGTACCATCGGTTCCGTGGACTCCGTCTCCGCCTGTGCTAGACCCGTGAAGTGGGGTCCTGGGTCCGTCTCATGTATGGGATCTGGGCCCTCGGGGCTCTCGCGGTCTTCTTGGATCTTGACTTCGTCCGGGTGGGGCATCCTGGATAGCGCATCGGCGACCACGTTCAACTTTCCCGCTTGATGCTGTAGCACAAATTTGTGGCGTTGGAGGGCCATCAGCCACCGTGCTATACGGTGGTGGACGTCCTTTGATTTTTGCAGGTACACCAGGGAATTGTGGTCCGTGACAACCGTAAACTGGCGCCCATGCACGTAGTCTTCGAACGTCTACATGGCCCAGACGATCGCCAGGCACTCGCGTTGGGTCGCGGAATAATTTCGCTCCGCCGAGTTTAGTGTTCGTGAGGCGAAACGAATCGCGACGGGGGCTCCTTTTCTCTCTTGTTCGAGTACAGCTCCCAGAGCGGTGTCTGACGCGTCCGCGCGGATCGTGAACTCTTGTTCGAAATCCGGAAGGGCGATTACTGGGGGGCAGCTGACTATTTGCTTGAGTCTATCGAAGGATTTCTGCTTCTGCTCCCCCCACACGAACGGCGTTCTCTTCCTGACCAGTTGGTTTAGGGGTCCAGCTATCTCGGCTAGCTTATCGATGTTCTCGATATAGTACGTGACGAACCCCAAGAATCGACGAATGTCCTTCGCGTTCGTTGGCCGGCCGTATTGGAGTACGAGCGCCGCTGATTCTGGGATCGCCGTTACCCCTTCCGCCGAGATGAGGTGCCCAACATATCTAACGGTGGTTTGGAACCACTGGCACTTCGAGGGTTTTATGCGGAATCCGGCCTCCCGCAGTATCTGGAGTGTTTCCCGTAGGTGCTGTACGTGGTCCTCGCGTGTCCTCGAGAACACGATGATGTCGTCCATATAGGCAGACGCGAACCTAACCTCCTTAAATAAAGAGTCCATGGCTCCCTGGAATATCGCTGGGGCATTAGTGAGTCCGAAGGGCATGACGTTAAATTCGTACAGCCCCCACGGAGTCACGAAGGCTGTCTTGGGTCGATCCTTAGGATTGACCCTAATCTGCCAGTACCCACTAGCTAGGTCCAGCGTGGTGAAGACGGCGGACCCCTCCAGCTTTGCCATGATGTCTCTAGGCTCTGGGAGCGGTGTCGCCATCCTTACGGTTTGGCTGTTCAGTTTTCTATAATCGATACAGAGGCGCCAGGTTCCGTCGCCTTTTCGCTGAAACAATACCTGGCTCGCGTAGGGACTCACGCTAGGTTGTATGACCCCCGCGAGCAGCATATCCTTGACCTGGCGCTGGAATTCCTCTTGCAGGGTATAGGCTATCGACCGGTACGTATGTCGGAACGGTTCCCCGTGGTGGGGATATCACACCGGAACTCGTGGGCACGCCCCAGTTCGGCGGTAGAGAGCGCGAACGTATCCCTATACTCATCGACGAGGGTCTGGACCTCTTCGGGGGCTCCTGTGATCTTGATGGGTTCGGAGTTTACTCGGTTCCTAGGTTCGGCGTTCGTTTGGTTGAAAATGATTCGCCGTGTCTTAAAGTTTAAAAGGGAGGCTTCCCTCTCGAGGTAGTCTAGCCCTAAGATTAAGTCGACATTTAGGTTTGGCGTCACTACGAAATCCCACGTGTACCGCCCTCCTTCATGCACGAATTTAATCGTGGCGACTTCGGAACTCTTCTGTGGAGCCCCGGTAAACCCTTGGAGGCTGATGCGGCTCGCGTGTCTGCCGCTGGCTAAAGCTGCGACAGCGATGGAGCATAGGGAGAAGCTGGACCCCGAGTCAATAAGACCGTCTACTTCCTTGGCCCCTATGCGTACTTTAACAACAATAAAATCGGATGGTCTAGGACATGCGTAATAAACGGGTACGGGTAAGCGAGGTGACTTACGCGGTCTGGGTCCCGATCTCTCTGGGCAGAAGCGTTGCACGTTGCCCCTTTTGTTGCAAGTGAAGTATACTCGATCTGCTGCAAGCGGCGTGTCTCTCCAGGGTCTTTCCTGGACAATTCTTGGCCTGGTAAGCTCCGTGATGCGAGTATTCGGGGGAGCGGTCGTTGTCGAGGACCTCTGGGTGGCATTGGGGTGCGCATCGAAGATGTCTTGGAGTGCATTCTTCAACTCCGTGAGGTCGGTAGGGGGGTCCGCGGGGAGACGGGAGCGAAAGCCGGGGAGGAGTCCTTCGAGGACGGCAAACACCGTCGCGTAATCTCGTATTACGCCGGGTTTAATCAGCCTCCGGACATGTTCTTGGGCCCGGACAACGAAGAGGACGGGAGGCTCGTTTCCCCTCTGTCGTAAGGAGACGCACTCGGCGAAACTGCCGATCTCCGTTGCTTCCGTGGAACCAACGAAAGCTCTGACAGATTTTTTGAGGGAACGCCCCATTTGTAGCACGCCGTCCCATTGGAGGAGCAGGGCGGCGTCCATCCTGCTCGAGATGGCTTCCTTTAGTTGCGCTTCCTCGTAGCGGCTGATGTTTTCTTCGGTGACAAATCGTGGGAGTTCGCTGTTGACGTTGTCGACGGTAAGGGTGGCGGCCGCCAGATTTGAACCCTCTAAACGGGTAAAGTTTTTCTCGCCAAGGCTGTCACCAGTGTGCGATAAAGGGTTTATCGCAGGGTATTGAGGAACAACGGGAGTGGCAGAGGGTCGAATGGTCTCTGGCTCATTAGGGAATTGTCGAGGGGAAATACGGGGGGAGGGCTTCGTCGGCTCATTCTCCTCAGCCGAAGAGGGCATAACGGGGAACTGGGTCCGGTTCCGCCTATCGTTCTGCATTGCTGACACTGAAGCTGCCAGTTGAGAAACGACCTCGCAGAGTTGTTCCAGAGTAGACGTCGTCGTCTTTTCCGACAGTAGAGGAAGGGGGCGGTTGACGGTTCCGAGTCACCCTCGTATACGAGACGGCTCGTCTTAGCTGGATCTTTCTATCGTTTCGAACCGGAGATTGCGACACGATCTTGATATAAAACACAGAGGAAAAGTCGGCAGAACCTGTACGCGGCACGGGGATAGATAAAGTCCATATTTCTTCGCGCTCCAGTATCATTAAAACAAAACCCCATTATTCTAGACTAAAAACCAACTACTTCGAAACGATTGGAATTTTATTGGAAGTTTTAACAATACATTATTTCTAATTAAATAGGAAGATATTTCGTCTACAGCGGGGCGTCTAAAATCACCCGACAGACAACGGTTGAGAAAGAAGACAGATCCTGCTGCTTAAACCTCATCTTCGGTAGTCACTGGACACACTGTCGGCGGTAAAAGACAATGAATAATATCATACGTTACTCGTTAGGAATTAGTAGGAGTGTATTTATCACAAGTTGTATTCTGTGTCAAGATATACTTCTTGAATTAAAAGTAGAAAGAATATAATAAGTCAAATCCACACAATGGCGACGTTCAAAACGCATAACAAATTATGTCGAAAGCGAGGTTGCGCCACTGCATTAGTCCACTAACGCTGAAATCTCGATCTCAGCGACACAATCAACATACGGGTTTAATGTATCAGTCTTTTTTGTGATCCTGACAACGGGGTTTTCAATTACTATTATTGTTACTGCATCCGCGGCAACCATTTGTCGAAAGACTAAAACGAGCCTCAATCCAACACAGCTTACCTTCCTTGCGACCTTCAAGTCCCACGGAGAAAGAACCTTAAAAATCGAATCATCGACCCTGTGTTGGTTGTCGAATCATCGAAAAATAAGTTTCAGACCAAATAGTACTCGCATAACCAATTAGCCGATACTCCATCTTCCATCACCATTGTCCAGTCACCACTTGGCCAGAATATTGAAGAAATTAGTCCAGTGTCCTTGAACCGGGGTTGTGGGTAAGACCATCAATGATCGTCGAAATCCACGCATTGGTAATCTTGGCGCAACATTGTTCTGCGTTCACTGATAAAAAACCCTTCTACTGAATACTTAGAAGCAACCGCATATCGGAGCGCGTCCGCTGATTAGAGAGCGAACAAAGACTATAATAATTCAAACCCAAACAATGGCGATGTTAAAAATGGACAACAAATTATCTCTTAAGCGAGGTTGCGTCACTGCATGAGTCCACTAACGCCGAAATCTCGAGATTGTGTGTAAGTCTTTATTCATTGGATCGCCAAAGAAAGAGGCCGATTGGCTAACCGGGGCGTACAGAAAACTCGTCATCGCGAATAATTTTAGAAACCATCAAACCGATCTCCTGCGACAACTGGTGAATCAAAACAATCTACTTGTCTACGGGCCGTTGAAAGGCGACAATGAAACAGCCGTTTTGATATGTGTGATGACATCCAAAGAACACATTCCCATTGAAATCTGTTCGGGGACATTGGGCTGTGGACAGAGCTTGCCCCTATCGGTCGACTTTCTTATGATGCTCTTCAGAGCTGTCAACACGAGTTGTCTGTTCTCTTTCGGTATCTCGATTTTGCGATGAAATAATTGACGAGATAACTGGGATTCCAAACGCATTTTTCCAAAATAAAACTAACTTAAAGAATGACGAAACACAAATAGGGGAATTTGTCGATGACACAATCAACCAACAAAAGAACCTTGTTATATTGGACTTCTGCGTTGATAATTGTTGAAATGATAGAAAAACTACAAAACCACAGGAGGCGATAAAACATTATTGCTCTGTGGTGACTGGCCTATGGGGATGGAAGATGGAGCATTACTAAAATTTACAATAAACAAAAATGTTACAGGATGTCACTGGCCACACAGGGAAATAATAAGAAATTAAGTGTCCGACCAAATAGTACTCGCATAACCAATTGGCCGATACTCCATCTTCCATCACCATTGTCCAGTCACCACTTGGCCAGAATATTCAAGAAGTATAGTAGTAGCGATAAAGAACTGACCTTGAGGCCCAAACCCCCTTAGACGTATACCCTGGCACGCACGAATATCACTACACCGCTTAGATAATCAAGCCTGTTAGTAGCGATGAAATCAACATGTTGTGCAACAAATACGAATTGCATCAGGAAATCACGCTTGAAACTTGGCCTTGATCACACGCCCATTTGATATCAGCACATTTAAACAAACAAAATCCATACATTTGGTCAAATTGGTTTATTAATTGACTTGCAAACCTTTTTTTATACAATTAAACATCACTTGTTTTTTTTGAAGCACCGGAAAGATCTGCTTATGGTGGATATGTTTTTTAACTGTATTATTTTATTCTCCACACATGGGTGTTTGCTGTCTAAGGCAGTGCACACAAGTGACGACATGGTTGTGCAATCTTGTGCGAATAGCTTTATGTTTCCACTCTTAAGTTATACGTAGCGTTTATATTTGTAGTGTACATGATGTGATTTTCCACCAAGATTATCATTGATATTCTTTAAAAAAAACTCCCAACACAGTGGCCACACACATGTACACCCAAGTATGCTTGTAGGATGAATCGCGAAAATATATAAAATCAACGAAGGCATGTAATACGAGCAATACCAGGCGATCTTAATGTTCGTATTGTATTTAAGAGCGATAACAACGAAGATTGCCTAGTAACCGGCAACGTCTTATTTTATCGTATAGACAAGCTGGACTCTACCACGCATTGCTGTGGCCCCGTTAACGGACATGTGCTTCGCCTTCCGGGCAATCTCCCTAGCCATTTATAAAGATGGACTATGGCATGTGAACGTGAACTCGGAAATAAAGTCAATGCCTTATCTATGCTCTAATTACCATGATCATAACAAATTCTGTAACCCCATATGAGGCCAAAGTGTTGTGTCAACTTGTTTCTTTGTCATCGCCTTTCCTTTTATACCTGGTTATGCCATAACGCCGAACACCAAAGACCAAGAGGTTCGTGTATATAATGGCCGTTACAGCGGCGACGACGACGACGAATTCCGAGTGTCGACCGTCTTCCCCTCATCGTCTTCCCCGCACTCCTATCCTCACCGTCATCCACTCACTCCTTCTTTCATCGTATTTCCACGCCCTCCTACCCCCGCCGTCTTCTTCGATCTGCGCCAATCATCGTTTTTCTCTCATCGTCTTCTGCGCACTCCTCCTCTAATCGTCTTCCGCACACTCCTCCCCTTATCGTCTTCAACTCACTCCTCCACTTATCGTTTTCCCCGCACGCTTCCCCTCATCGTTTTCCCAAGCAATCCTTCCTTCACCGTCTTTCACTCACTCTTCTTCTCATCGTCTTCCCCGCACTCCTACCCTAACCGTCTTCCCCAATCATTTTCCCCCGCTCTCCTAACCTAACCGTCTTCCCCGCACTCCGCCACTCATCGTCTACCCCGCAATCCTGCCCTCATCGTCTTCCGCGCACATCTCCCATCATCGTCTTCCGCAGACTTCTCCAATCATCGTCTTTCCCTCATCGTTTTCCCAAGCAATCCTTCCTTCACCGTCTTTCACTCACTCTTCTTCTCATCGTCTTCCCCGCACTCCTACCCTAACCGTCTTCCCCAATCATTTTCCCCCGCTCTCCTAACCTAACCGTCTTCCCCGCACTCCGCCACTCATCGTCTACCCCGCAATCCTCCCCTCATCGTCTTCCGCGCACTCATCGTCTTCCCCGCACTCCTCCCTCATCGTCTTCCCTCACTCCTCCTTATCGTCTTACCCGCACTCCTCTTCTAATCGTCTTCCGCGCACTACTCTCCTCATCTTATTCCCTCATCGTCTTCCCATACTTGTCTTCCGCAAACTCCTTCTCTCATCGTCTTCCGCGCACTCTTCCCCTCATCGTCTTCCCCGCATTCTTCCACTCAATAATCACTAAAGTACATTGCAAAAATCGAATGATGATCAAATTGAGCGTCGCCAAAACAAGATTGAATAACAAACAACAACTTAATTGAAGTGGAAGCAAGAAGAGAACTGTTAGTTTAATGCCGTTGGAAAATGGCATCTCTGATTGAGTGCTTCTACTACTTATGCTACTCGTTCAACTATCCTTAACTCGGTTATCGAAGCCATGAATTTTAGCCACCAATGCAGAGCCCTTTACCTCATAGGCCTCCAGAGCAGTGGAGACAAGGGCCGGCGTCTCGTTGGGTCGATTTCCGGAGACGATTTCCACCCAGTCTTCCATCAGACCCTCGAGGTTGTCCTTCTTGAAGGCGTTGAAGACATCGCGGTAGGTCTTGCAGCAGTCTAGGGTGAGATGGTAGCCCTCGGCTTTGCTGGTGATAGCCGTCATACTTCCACCGAGATCCGGCAAATTCGCAGGAAACAGCATGCAACTCGAATAAATACAATCTACTAGTTCTCACAGAGTAACAAGATATTATTAATATGAAATCAATTGGTCAAAAGTTAAAGCAAGGTCGCGTCACTTCATAAGTCCACTAACGTCGGAATCTCGAATTCAAAGACACAATGAACACATGGGTTTAATATATCAGTCGATTTTGCCTAACGTGTATGTCTTTGTGATCCTACAAACGGGGATTCCAATTACTATTATTGTTACTGCATCCGGGGCAACCATTTGTCGAAAGACTAAAACGAGCCTCAATCGAACACAGCTTACTTTCTTAGCAACCTTCAAGTCCCACGGAGAAAGTAGTAGAAGTAGGAGTAGTAATGGTGCAAAAGGGCGGAAGTTACTAACAGGTCCTTCCTAATGACGACCTGAGGACCGTATCGACGACGTGCGAATGCGCACGCCCAATCATCATGTGCTGGTCGTAGACAACGACAACCACAGCCGACAGTTTCCGCCACCCGGCCTCCAGGTCGCTGGATTACAGGCGCTCGCCACTGCGCCCAGCCAATTACTCGCTACACACAACCACAACCACTCTTTTCACACACACACACAACCACGCGTGCTTTATCTGCTTGTTTGGTGGGTCTTGAGTGAATGTGGCGCATAACTAGAATATTCTAGAACAATCGAATCTGTGAGATTGACGCATCTATTGGCCGAATTCCGCGGGACCAGCCGCAGACGCTGTCACTGCTCATCACACACGAGTGTTTGCTATTTAAGGCAGAGCACACAAGCGGAGACCTGGTTGTGCAATCTTGTAGTAATATATTTTTTGTCTACATTTACACATTAAGTAGAGTATATATATTTAGTGCATATGATGTGATTTTCAACCAAGATAGTACTGACGTAACCAACTCCATCTTCCATCACCATTGGCCAATCAGTACTGAGCCAGAATATTACAGAGACACAATCAATATACGGGTTTAATATATCAGTCTTTTCCAATTACTATTACTGCATCCGGGGCAACCATTTGTCGAAAGACGAAATCGAGCCTCAATCCAACACAGCTTAGCCTCCTTGCGACCTTCAAGTCCCACGGAGAAAGGATTGGAAGCGAAAACAAACCAGATTTTACCAGTTAATATTGATGGTGTATGTATTGGTCCCATTAATGGCCACTTTCCTGCAAGTCAGGCGAAAACGATTTGTGTGCCACGAAAGCGTAGCCACAAACTGCTCGTCAGTGGACCTAACCAATGTTACGAAGCCCGGGCGCATTGATCGGACAAAAAGAATAGCCACAAAAGATCGGAAACTGGCATGCACTCCGGAAACCCACAGTGCCGTCGAACAGGCTCCTACCGACTCGGAGACCCTGCCCCTCTGACACCCTACACCGAGTCGCCACAGATGAACAGAAGCAGGGAATGCCAAGCCCGCTGAAAAATGTAACCCAACGCGCATCCGATTGGCTACATGGGCTTCTCTACGCACTGTTTGTGATAACTGCTTTCAACACGCAACTGACGCGGCAATGGAACAAAAACTGTTTTTTTTCGACGATAAGTGAAAAGGATAGCGATTGCTAACCTTTTATTTACCTATAACAAGGTACGATAAGACTTGCCTTTGGCACGTGTCGTAGGAACGCGTAAAAATGAGCCGGAGTGAACCTCCAACTCGCCGTCACAGACAACGATTGGGCAGGAAGGAGTCATCATCTCTAACAGCACCAAGCCGCGTAAATCCTTTACAACAACCGACAGAGTAACCCCCCCCGAAAAGCCGCAGTTATAAATGTCTCATCTGCCCTTCCTCACGGTTAGATATACTTAGTGATTGTCGAGGCTTAAATTCCTGGTTTTTATCACTTGATTCGCCTCGGACTGCTACGATTGATGAATCTCAAACAATCCAGCAGCACACAATCCGGTTAACGAATGACGACGAACACCGTCGTTATCGACACATTTCAAGCAAACAGCAACCATACAGAAAAGTGAAGACATTAATTTCGTATTTGGCATTATAATACTGTTGAGGACAGAATTAAAGATCGATTTCACGATGCTGTACAACTGTTGCTTAGCATTGATACTATTAGCAGCGTAACGCGAATCGTCGAAAGGGGCGGATTTGGTATCGAGTTTATGAAATGTGAGATTTCTCCAATGAGCACCGCCCAATCAGAATTGGCCTTAAGGTTCAGCGGTTAGCACCCTCACTCGTTTGGTGAGGGGACAGCCTGGACAGTGTTGTGGTTAAGAGCGAGAACAACGAAGATTGCCTAGTAACCGGCAACGTCTTATCTTATTGTATAGACAAGCTGGACTCTACCACGTGTTGCTGTGGCACCGTTAACGGACATGTGCTTCGCCTTCCGGGCAATCTCCCTAGCCATTTATAAAGATGGACTATGGCATGTGAACGTGAACTTGAACCTTCGAGGCTCGAATTCCTGGACAACGTTGAGGGTTTTTTTATCCTTGCCAATATCAACATTCATCAACTCCAGTGAAATCCACAATCTTCCCATTATAAGGACCAGCGCTATTTATGCATCCCCATGCGTATATATTCGTTATCATTCATCTTATTATGCACATATTATCTCAATTAAACGCGTCTTCTCCTCATTTGGGTTTAACAACGGTCACGAGGACAGAAATTGTCGGCATAAACGTAGCCACAGGAAAATGTCCCCAGCTTCCTAATTCGCCTCGTTCGGCCAAACCCCGAATAACCCAAGGAATCACTGAATTGCAAGATGCAGCCGTTCATAATACAATTCAAGATTGGTTGACATTCAGGTAGACTGTGATTGAAGGAATGGGAGAGAAGCGAAAGCATTCAGTCCACACCTTCGAAACCTCGCGTATTTTCGATCGCAATGATCAGTTTGCACCGAAGGTCCTCGAAGGAGGCAAATCGACACGATTGAACCTATAAAATGAAGGCAGTGGGTTGTTTCGTGCGCCCGGAGGATGAAAAGACGTCGTGAATCCATTTAACCGATATTGCAATGAAATAATTGTCGTGATAACTGGGATTCCGAACGCATTCCTTCAAGTCGTTGAGAAACGCAGCAGGATTGGCTATTTTCAACTCGACGCAAACCTCAACACCCCTTTTTTATTCTCAACTGTGTGATTGCTAACTTTAATTATTAATTGTGTTTTACTATACTAACGTATATTGTACGTTACACTTACGAATAGGATTTCTCTTTGCTGCACGTGTCTTATTCGTTAAAGGTCTCGGTTGGCTTTTTGGGTTTTACCGATATAACAGAAAATTCGTCTTTTATACATTCAGGGTTAATTCAACCCTCCATAATTTGGCGTCGCAACTATGTCAAAAATGAACCACGAATCCTTATCAGTAAATGCAACTTCACGAGAAGTGTCGGAATATATTGAGCGTTTCGAAACTTGGGCTATGACCCAAGATAATCTCGCTGAAGAAAAGAAAACTGCTTATTTTCTGAATGCAATTGGAAAAAAAAGATGCTTATGCTCTGGTGAAAAACTTGGTTAATCCGGATATTCCCATTGAAATGTCACTCGCCAAGATCCAGGAAGCTATTATTATTTGAAGCTCAATTAAACACGCAATTGTGCGACCGTTTAATTGCAGGCATCAATGATCCGAATCTCCAAAGACAATTACGATTACACCAAATAGTACTCGCATAACCAATTAGCCGATACTCCATCTTCCATCACCATTGTCCAGTCACCACTTGGCCAGAATATTGAAGAAATTAGTCCAGTGTCCTTGAACCGGGGTTGTGGGTAAGACCATTAATGATCGTCGAAATCCACGCATTGGTAATCTTGGCGCAACATTGTTCTGCGTTCACTGATAAAAAACCCTTCTACTGAATACTTAGAAGCAACCGCATATCGGAGCGCGTCCGCTGATTAGAGAGCGAACAAAGACTATAATAATTCAAACCCAAACAATGGCGATGTTAAAAATGGACAACAAATTATCTCTTAAGCGAGGTTGCGTCACTGCATGAGTCCACTAACGCCGAAATCTCGAGATTGTGTGTAAGTCTTTATTCATTGGATCGCCAAAGAAAGAGGCCGATTGGCTAACCGGGGCGTACAGAAAACTCGTCATCGCGAATAATTTTAGAAACCATTAAACCGATCTCCTGCGACAACTGGTGAATCAAAACAATCTACACGTCTACGGGCCGTTGAAAGGCGACAGTGAAACAGCCGTTTTGATTTGTGTGATGACATCCAAAGAACACATTCCCATTGAAATCTGTTCGGGGACATTGGGCTGTGGTCAGAGCTTGCCCCTATCGTTCGACTTTCTTATGATGCTTTTTAGAGCTGTCAACACGAGTTGTCTGTTCTCTTTCGGTATCTCGATTTTGCGATGAAATAATTGTCGTGATAACTAAGATTCCAAACGCATTTTTCCAAAATAAAACTAACTTAGAGAATGACGAAACACAAATAGGGGAATTTGTCGATGACACAATCAACCAAAACAACAACCTTGTTAGATTGGACTTCTGCGTTGATAATTGTTGAAATGATAGAAAAACTACAAAACCACAGGAGGCGATAAAACATTATTGCTCTGTGGTGACTGGCCAATGGGGATGGAAGATGGAGCATTACTAAAATTTACAATAAACAAACATGCTACAGGATGTCACTTGGGAAATGCCACACAGGGAAATTGAATAAGAAATAATAAGAAATTAAGTGTCCGACCAAATAGTACTCGCATAACCAATTGGCCGATACTCCATCTTCCATCACCATTGTCCAGTTAACACTTGGCAAGAATATTCAAGAAGTTAGTAGTAGTACTAGTAATAGTAGTGGTGGTGGTGTAAAAGGGTGGAAGTCGCCGCGCGTCCACTGGGCCATCCACCGGCGGCCATTCACAGGCGCGATCCTGCTACTGCACCACGTGGGGACTTTTGGCTGCTGGGTTTCCCCCCTGGCCCGATGCGCCCCTCCTTAGGCGACCTGGAGACCGCAGTCCTCCGACTGGGTCGCCATATCGACGCCGTGCTTAGCGCGGACGCCCGATCAACATGTGCGCGCCGATGGCTGCAACTCCCAGCGTCGACAGTTTCCGCCACCCGGCCTCCAAGTCGCTGGATTACAGGCGCTCGCCACTACGCCCAGCCAACAACTTGCTACACACAACCACAACCACTCTTTTCACACACTCACACACAACCACGCGTGCCTTGTGTGCTTGCTTGCTTTTACAAGCACGCACGCGCGCACTCCCTCTAAGCAGCGTGGATTTCGCCGATCATTGATGGTCTTACCCTCCACCCGGGTTCAAGGACACTGGACTTGGTGAACGTTTATCCTTTAATTCTCATAAAACAATCCACTCACTGACTAACCCGGAGAAGCAACAAAAACATATGGCGAATAGTTCAAGGAATCGCAAAACGATTGACGACACTCGCATTTAGGTCTCCACGCTATCTGTTGTCTCTCCGAAGTGGGATATAATTAGATATGTTTCGCCAAATAAATACGACAAGACGGGGAAGTATATCTGCAAGACAATACAATCGCTCCTTAAACAGCTGTTCCATATTTTCCTCGGCGTTATGATCCTCTCAAGAGAGGATAGGTCATAACAGCTCGCGAAAGACGTAAACCGACCTTGTCTTGCACAAATACCTTTTCCACGGACCCTGCGTAAAATTCGAACTTGATCTACTGGGTAAACACCTGCGCCAGCTCTTCAAAAGCAGACCCAATATCCAGTATTAACATTCCTGTGTTGTGAGTGGTTGAGGACAAAGTATTTCATCATTAGAAATGGTTCGTTCTGTGATTGTGATAACACCTTTGGACTGTGGAGTTTATGTTCCGGTTAGTCGTCACGAGTATTCTACTGGAACGTGTGAAACGTTCAAATGAAGTATGCGAATTACATTAATAGAAAACGGCTTCAGCCTCGACATTCCGTTAAGAACAAATGGTTGTTTTAACAGAAGGCACTACCTGTTTTAACTCGGTTGTTTAACGTGTTCGTATAAGCTCAGTCGTGTGTGTGTTTATCCGTGCGCTAAAACGCGGGGAACTTTCGTCATATGTTAATACATTTACTCATAATTTCATTCGCTTTGTAACGCAACGGGTTTTTAACCAGGACATCGCGCGGGATTTCAAGAACACTCAATATCCACATGCGCTTATTGGTCGCTTACTTGCCTCAAAATGCACTTAAACCGGGATGGTAGTCTTCTATGACGGACTGAATAAAAACATTAAATAGTTGTTCACTAATCGCTGATCGTATTTTTTGTGTGACCCATCCCATCCCCTCTATTCAAGTTTATCTAAGTGTAAATCTCTTCGACCAATGCGTAGGCTATACCGTTCAATGCCAATAAGATCGGCGGCGGCATATCGCAATTCGGCCATTCCTTTTTTGTCTCGATTTTTAGTTTCACCAGAGCAGGGGAAGCAGGAACTAAACGACAATTTTCACGTATAGTACTTGTTATAATGTATTGTTTTATGCTGCAGTATTGATCCTCGTGACCTCAATATAGTAACAAACAAAATCCATACATTTGGTCAAATTGGTTTATTAATTGACTTGCAAACCGTTTTTTACACATTTAAACATGACTTGTTTTTTGAAGTACCGGAAAGATCTGCTTATGGTGGATATTTTGTTTAACTGTATAATTTTATTCTCCATGCGTAAAATTAATTTTACTACAAATTAATTTTTTCGCTGAAAAGAACGCGTCACTAAATGGAATGCGGAATAAAAATCGTCTTTTGTTTCTGATGTGTATTTGTACCGCGTTATTTATGGTTAGACCAATCAAGTAAATGTCTCAAGGGGCGTCTAAAAATGATATTCTACAGCACTTTGTGAAACACGCTGAGCAGTCAAATGTTCGCAGAGCTGAAATTTTCAAAAGAGGAAAAAATAAGGGCACGCTTGTAGCCCTGGCAGCGGCTGCATTTGCTGTTGGCTCATGTATCCTTTTTGTGTCTGCTTCGATCTCATGTCTGATTTAACCATTTTAATGATTTCGCTTCACTGCAGCTTAATGTGGTGGTATTAATCTTCTTATATATAATTCTTGTATTCATTTCTGAGAAATCTTGTACACAAAAGTTTACTAAACATTGCATCCATAAACCATTTTTAAATCAGATAGCTACGCGATAACTATATAGAATATGCTTGGTTTTCATTTCTTGTTTTATCCACTGATGATGCCTTTTTCTTGACTCGTTCACTAGATCTTTTTTCCGTTAACGCTGTACGTCAAGGACGTTTTCTGGATGAATCGTTTGACCAAGCACCGGGTGCTATATTAGATAAGAAATAAGAGTCTCGTCTGTCTATTTGATATAGCTTTTTTTGAAATAAAGCACAAATGTATGCTGTGAATGATTTGACGGATCGCGGGGTTATCGGGCTTTCAAATTCACCCTTTTGTCCGCAGAAAGAGTAGCTCTGTGTTTTTGCGTCGTGTTCTTTGTAATTGTAATAAAATTATGTCGTTTTGCTCCACTCGCTATCGTTACAGAGTTTCTGGGTTGCTCTAATTGTTGGCTCGTTAAACGAAGCTCTAGTCTGCGATCGCCATTATATCGAAGAGTAGGAGCAGTATTATGGTTACGCTATCTTTTTTGCTTCTATCGCGAGTTCTTCGAGGGGGTATTGTGTGCAGCATCGCCAAAACCGCGCACTTGGGAGAATTTGTTACCCTATTCTCCCAGAAATTGATAACCTTATATATGATAGCGTTCCGGATAACGGAACAATAACATCCGATAGCAGTATTCGGTCGCGTTCTACACCCTTTCAAACTTGTGCCACTCGTCATCATCCTGAAAATCTTGGCGTTAAGGGGTTATCGTGTTGGTTTTTGGGACAGAATCTGACTCTACCTGTGTAACATATCTCTGAATTTGTGCGATTTTATTATTTAGTACAATTGTATCTGAAGTGCTCTGGCCAGTCAACGCGCTAATAAATCCGTATTTCCAATATTTTTCATGAATGTGAGTGCCCAGAATACTGCCTACTGATTATATAAAAGTACACGGTTGATTATAGAATGTAATTTCAATTTATTACTTCATAAGGACGCTCTCACAAATGGACGCAACTGTTTGAAATGGAGTTTGTGGAGTTGTTCGCGAAAATAGCACCACGGGTAAGGGGGTGGGGGTAGGTTGGCTATCAGGACCAAATCGGACGATGATTACGTGTCAATTATGATTAGAGAAAAGTCGCACAATACCGCGTAAGGGAAATGGTCGCACGCTTCAAAAACAACGTGGTAAATAAATGCAAAAAACACTGTTTGACGAGAGAATGGACAATACGCGGACACAAAATAAGGATTGGATTAAGTAGGACAAGACAATGGAGTGAAAGACACCGGGACGCTTGGGTGCTGTAAAAGTGTTGCGCTTCCACGTCAAAACTGATAATGACGCATTTAAAAACAGCATATTCGGGTACTCGTAGTCATTCACGCTGATTTGAGGATTCTGGGCGGCATTTGGTGATGCGCCTCCCATAGACGAACGCCCTCGTGAAGCAGCGAGGGTGTTGTTTGGTTGACAAGGCTGCTAGGCAATCTTTCCTCAGTTACGGCCAGTAGAAACTGTTCGTGTGCTCGGCCTTTTCGTAAATAGTCGTCCTTTTCGGACGGCAAGGTTCCGAAGAGGCATTCCCACCAGGTAAGTGGTTCGCAGTCCTCATAATCTTTCAACGAGCCGAGAATGCGCGATCGAGATTCTATGAGAAAAAAACACTGGTTCGAAAGACTCAAGAAAAGACGCTTCACATAACATCGGTTTACGCATACTCAACATTGCGCGCAGACATCCTCCACGTGTTCTAACTCGCAGTGATTTCAAATAGGCCTCGTTTTTGCAGCACCCCATTACTATCACCAATACTACTAAACAGGTTTTCAGCGAGCAAATTTATAAAAATCTCCAGTTGCACTAAACCAGCGATAAAAACATAAAATCCGTATTTTAATCGAACTTCTCGCGTTATGCAAGCGAGGAAACTTAAAAAGGGACCTAAAACGAGACTCTGAAACTTACTCGATTGGGTGTTGGCGATAGTGGAGCCATCGGAATTAAGGTAGGTGTCGTGGTGTTTAGTCGCGGCTCGATGCCACTCGTGCATCTGGTAGATGGATGCAGGCTCGATGGTCACTTTGCTATACTTCAAATAACTAGTGTTTGGATTCCGCGCGTATTCGCCATCGATTCGTGGACCAATGGGGCCGTGGGTGCGCTCACGATTATTACCCGACCACGTGTAACCAATCTGTGGAAGGAAATGCGAATTACGATTAGCCAACCGCCCTGGCAGCGAATAACGCAAAGGTTTGCAACATTCCCACATCGGACCAACCAAAGTAGACACCGAGAGTGACTGTGGTTAGCGCAGACCATGAATAATAGTGCTGCTAATTGGCCATCAATTCCGGCCAGCGTAACTTGTGATAAAAGGAACTGCGAACCTTGCTGAAATCCGGCAAGTTCCCGGGCACCCCCGAAGCGGTTACTGGGGAGGGTTCGAGGGAGCTGGAGGCCGCGACACTCCCATTGGTCGACGGGTGTCCTGCGAAAAGCGCCGCGAAGCAAAGGAGAAAGACCATGAGGCACGCCGAAGACGAGGAGGAGGAGGATGCAGAGTTGGGGGTGTTTGTTGTTCCAGAGTTCGTTGGTCCGCGTTTGTTTGGGGACCCGCCGGACTTGTTGACGAGTTGTTGCAGCTGGCGGAGCTGGCTTAAGAGCGTCCGATTGGCGCCCTCAAGGCCGTCCAACCGGCGCTTTAGGTCTGAGTTCTCCTGGGAGTACACCTCGACGCTGAAAGGGGGGGGAATTTCGTTCAGATTCATGCTAACATCAACCAATTACCTCGTAGTTGGGAGTTTACAAGTCTGAAATGATAGAACGCAAAGGTTTGAAAAATGAGGAACTCGATCAAACATCGGCGAATCGCCTAGCGATTAAAACATGTAAACGAAAAAGCCATCGACCAATCTAACGTGCGTAAGTTGTGAATAACGATTGGGCTGAACAAGTTGTATTCCCACGTGTGTGTGTGTAATTCGCTGCGGTGTGCCTCACCAAGCAACAGATTGGAAGAAATGACTTGAACAGCGCGGCATCAAAGGTGCCGGTTGTCTAGAAGAAGATGACTGCTGATTGGGCAAGAGGTTTCTTGGGAATGTGGTGCAGGTGGCGTCACAGGTTTGATTCGAGGGCGTGCAAATCGGCAGCAGGGATCTGTGCTATTAGAACGTGGCATTCCGCATGGGGTTTACTTCGCCTAGGATATTAAATTCCCAACTTCTGTTCGCATCTGTCGACGTTTAACCCCATACACCCAAAACGTGAGTAGGTTCGATCAAACTGGGCATTGACGCCTGGGCTTGAAGTGTGCAGTTGCAGGCAGAACTGGGCCTCCATAGGTCTGTTTTGGCCTGACCAAGCCTCCAGTCGCGACATCCTCTCGCAGAATGCGAGCTGTGACAAAGAAGCAGACGACGAGATCTCGCTCCACGCATATTAGGGGACTCGTTGTCTCTCCTGTCTTCAAATTCGCGTAAATTTGAGTGCAATTTACAACCTTTCCCTGTGACAAAACCGCCTGTCTAAAACCACCCAAATTGTAGTTCATTAACGAGCGAGTTTTATTAAACCCTTTTTCGATATAAGAAGCCCTTAGAAGTGGTCTTCTTGAAGTAAGACAACATTCTGTTATCATGGCCGCTGAACACATAGCATTGTCCCATGGGCCACAGCACACTTATTGGTCCACTTTCTTGACCACGACAGAATTTGACAGACGCGACTTTAGTTAGATGCACGCCTTACGAGAAATCACACGCCGTTTGTCCAACCGGAAGTCGTTATGGGATTCCGCGCACGAGGTCGAAATTAACGACTGTTTTTCCGGTGACATTCATACGGGAGATATTTCGGAAATTAAGATTGACTCCCATTTATTCCAAGAAGTAAAAAAGTTGAAATTCGCGAATTTGGGTTCAGACAACGAACAGAATAGCAAAAAAAAAGATGAATAATTGTAGAAATTGTAATTGGTTTAAAGAACCAACGAACTTTCGAAATGACCAAAATCAACGACGGTCATTGGAATCCCACGAGTAGATAAATGATGTAAAGTACCCTCACGCAATACATGTATTGCACCATATGTCTCCAAGATCTGGGAAGACTGTATTAAACAGTCAGATATCCTTGAGTAATTCATGAAACTAATCAATTAGTAACCACTAGCATATCGGTATTATCAGCTCGGAAGTCGACTGACAGCTTCCCGAACTTCTGCCAATGATCAGTCTTTTTACATTTTCTGATGTCCCTTCAATCCAGCGTCCTTAAAAATAGTGTAGTATACAGATTCGTGGTATTCTCTGTGTTTAAATAGCCAAGGATGCCCGAATTAGCAAATTCGAAGACTAGCTATTGGCTACAAGGAAGTCGACTAACCTCTTCCCGAACTTCTGCCAATGATCAGTCAGTTGGTTTTCATGGCTTCAAACATACTGACGGCTTAAACCCCTGTGGCCTTTTTTTTATTAAATAATTGAGTTTTCTAGAAGACTGTAGTGACCTTAATCGCTATGTTTAAAGACAGTCCAAGTTCGAGTAGGCTTAGCTCTGTCGACGATTTCATTGAAAACGCGAATTCTTTTGCGACATAACGGTTTTTGTGATCGCTGAAGGGCATAACACCCGACACTTTCGATTTATCAATGTCCTCCACCCCCGATTTGTGTCTTTCTCGACCAATGCGAAGGGCTCTGATGTCTCATTCTCGTATCGGAACTGGGCCATTCCTCATTCGTCCGGGTTTTTCGTTCCAATCGTGCCCGCTGTAAAGTGATTACCTTTATTACTGGTGTTATTACTTGCGACACACATCGACAGGGACAATCGGGAATAGCCAGCACCTCCGGAAGGTGAAACTATTTGTCAAAGGTCGTGCCAATCGTAGACAATCGGGACACCCACCCTCCCATAGCAACTACTTCATGTGATTCACAACCCGATGCCCCACGGGCACACGGAGAAGACAATTTAGGTGGGACAACCAATCAGATGGCGATAAATTAGGGCGTGCGTGCTAGTGTGCGGGGTTGGTGCAGAAACGCCCAGAAATTGTGCCGAAAGACACTTTTAGCCTGCGACCATTTCTTAAAATGGGAATTGTTGATATAAACAGTTTGTAAAAGATCAGTCCTAGCTTATCCAAACCGTGGCATTTCACGGGGGTGGGCTGGTTTTAAAAAAATGGACTCACCGTTTCTCAAGGGTCTCCACGTACTCCTTCTTCTTGCGTCGGCTCTCCTGGGCACTGATCTTGTTCTTGATCTTCCGGCGAATCTTCTTCAGATTCCGCTCCTCCTGCTTCGTGAGGGGGAGACGGTTAGGGACGCTGTAGCCCTCGGAGACAAGCGTCCGTTTCTCTTCCTCGGAGAGAATCAGAAGACCTGTGGAGTTGGACTGTTGCTGCTGCTGCTGTTGCTGACCAATGGGCTGGAGAGAAAAAAGAGTTCGTGTAAACTCAGCCAAGAACAGTCGGTTTTAAAATGTATGTGTGTACTTCGACAAGATCAGTCAACAGCCGCCAAAATCGGCATAAATCTTGAAGGCAAGTAATCAATACAGCAGCAGGTCATTTTCGCGGTGCATTGGGTACACCCATTAGATGCAGCAAATGCGCAGATAACCGTTCTCTTGGTCATCGAAAGCCCTCTATACCCAGGAGGAGCAGAAGTATTAGAGGAGGAGGAGGAGGAGGAGGAGGAGGAGGAGGAGGAGGAGGAGGAGGAGGAGGAGGAGGAGGAGGAGGAGGAGGAGGAGGAGGAGGAGGAGGGAGGAGGAGGAGGAGGAGGAGGAGGAGGAGGAGGAGGAGGAGGAGGAGGAGGAGGAGGAGGAGGAGGAGGAGGGAGGAGGAGGAGGAGGAGGAGGAGGAGGAGGAGGAGGAGGAGGTTGTGAGTGTGGCGTGACTGGATTTGTTCCGGACATCGATTAGCCCTAATCCTCGAGATAATCATCGGCTTATAGTATTAACATCAATAGCGTCACGCTACTCATGTTCAGCCGAAATAAACCCTTGTTTTAAATTCCAAAAATCTGCGAATCAACTGAAGCTTATTCGAATACACACAGAAATAAACCAGGACCCGTAAATATGAGACATGCCACTCGCAGTCTTCGCGCTAGTGTAAACAAACATCTTGTCATTGAATTGAAGGATGCGTACATTTGTGCGTGTGTAAATACACAAAACTAATCGGCCCGTGTCGCAAGAAGTCGTGGTTGTTTGACCCATTTGAAAAGACCTAAGCCGTGCTAACATGCCCGATGATGCGTGTCAGGTTACGTGGATTTGGAGCCAGACCTAATGAGATTAATAGAATGAGCAGAATGCTATAAAATTAATTGCTTTACGGAAACGAAACCCCACTTCTGAAGTAGTTACCGCGCACAGTTCGAGATGAGTGAATTGAGAGAGGTGTGTGGCATGCGTTTTGGATAGGACATTTTAATGGCCGCCATTTACCGTTTGCCAAACTTTACATACTTCGTCGGTTAAATTGGCCTTTCTTGCAAATTTACCTTGATGTTACTTCTTTTATTCTTCTTAACTTTTTCTGCATTTTCTACGTATAATCGTCACTTCCTGCAACGTTTTTGTTTATTGTAAATTTTAATGCTGAAAGTTTTGGTCCTCGTGACCTTAATAAAGCGAATATTGTTATTATGACTGAAATCTAAAATCATAATTATCCGCACACTCAAGCCCCGCGTGGGTTGAGTGGGCGGATATTTACAAGTGGGTGGACGAATCAACTGGTCGATCGATGTCCACGGAGCGCTCTCAATTGGACAATTGAGCGGATGACAAGAGTCCAAGGCGCAGGATTTATGCCTAAATCGCCATGGATGCTTACAATGGCTGTGTAACGACCCGCATCATTCCTAAAACGTTCGCAATTGACTAAAATCAAATCCACTTTACTCATCACTTAGGAGACATGTCGGGGAAGCGGTGTATTAAAATTTATTTTAAAAAAATACGTGTTTCAAACTAATCCGAATGATTAATTCAAGTGCTAATCGATGCTAATCCCCAGCGTATCCTCATTGGGCACGCAGGGAGCTGGGGGATGGGAATGACCCGGAGTGCCCCCGGGGTCAGGATGCGTAATAACGCATCGCTGTGGCTGCAGTCAGCTTTCAGTTCCCGGGTCATATGGTTAAGCCGGAATTACTGACAGCTTCGAAAAAACCACGACTGCTGGGGATTCGCTCGTTTAAATCTATCGCTTTGGAGTAACATGGGTTTCCAAGACTAGAAGTAGTGCTCTTCACGGCGCTGTCATAATTGTTAATGTCAAGAATCCTTGAGAACTTTTGCCGTCAGTCGCTTCAAAAATGCATCGAAATAAACAAACGAAGCACCAGGTGGCATGCAATGCAAAATCAGTCGTTTACAAAAGCGCGCAAGAATATATCTCGAGGCATAGCTAAAGCATTGAAACCAAAACAATCTTGGTACAAAAAACCTCCACAACCCCACCACAAATGTAAGCAAACAATTTAAAATAATCACCGCGTCTTTAAACAAACCGGCGCCAACCGCACGCACATCGTGTGACCTCCAACGGTGCAGATGCGGCACACGCGCGCGCACATGCGGCATTATCGATTTACATGTACGCACACTTGCGGACGCACGCGTGCCTGTCGAATGGCACGTGCACATCAGCAGCATCACTGACCGTTTGATTGTGCGGATGCAGATAAACACACTGCACCCCCCCCTTTGGTGTGTGCGTGTGGGGGTGTGCGGTGGCCCTTTGGGGTCAGTTTGGGGGGTCGCTGTCCGCTGCAACAAGGTGATACAAGGCTCGCGCATGATGTGTGTGTACAAGGTTGATGTCTATCTACCATTGATGCTGGGTAGGTTGGTTTTGGTGTTACTATTTGTTGGCTAAACATATGTACTCGTCGCCAGAACAGAATGGGGGTTGAATTAGTAAAACCCAAGCGTGTATAGGTTCAGAACGCCGGGTTGGTCAGAAGAGATACAAATTTGCACGACTATCTCCTATTAGGGGATAACCGGCTGTATGGGGGTTTGCGATGAAAGGTGGCGGCGTCCCTAGTGTCCCACGCGTGGTGGTCTGACCTGAGAATCGGACCCGGGTTCATCAACGACAGAGCGACGATGCGAATCGCTTCTACGGATGGTGATAGATGATGCGAGCGGCCACTCCACAAATTTCCCAGAAGTTAAATCTTCACCCCTAAACTGTGCAATCTTGCGCATTCACTATTCGAAATGATCAAAACACTCGTAATTAAAGAGACAATTGTTTCAATTATAAAAAACACCACTCAAGACACGCATGCGTTGACGGGTACTTAGAAGCCGTGGTCTTTGTTTCTTAGTTCGCAAACACTAATCTAGAATTTTTCAAACAAGAACGACGGCAGCAAATCGGTCATTCATTGTCCTTCCCGATTTGATGTTTCACCATGAGAGGTGAAGCGGGAACTAAAAAAAGCTACTTGTTAATGCCGAACTGTTTGGATCACGTTATGTCGTAAGCAAGCATACACTGTGCAACTTCACTAACGTCTTATTAAATTGTGCAATGTTTTTTTATGTGCGTGATGATCGTAAAAAACTCGCATTTAATCAGACAATAGTGTGAATTGCCAGGATTTGTGCGCACAAGAACACCCGACTTTCTACAAACTGTCGACAACGTCCGATTACGGGTTTGGGACTGCATTTACGGCCCTCGAATTATCCAGTACTCACGGTATTCTGGAAGAGGTGTTGTTGCTGCTGCGGCTGCTGTTGCCGGAATGCCGATGAACCGATATACTCGTTACTATAGTCGTCCTCATAGCTGCGTACATCGTCCTGTCGATTTGAGGAGCTGTAGCGACTGGATGCATAGACATGTGCCGAGGCTGACGGGTGCAGGCGGATGGTAGAAATGGAAGTGACGGCGTTGCCGTTTCTCGAAGTCGTGAAGACGTTGAAACGTGCGCGGTGGGGCTCGATCGTGTCCATGGGCGAATCACTGCCCCCATCGGTGTCTGAACTACTGTGGGAACGCGGTGGCGAAGGTGTGTAGATACTGCCCGCTGTCGTGATGGTTTGGTGCTTCTGAATCGCGAGGGGCTTCAAGCGGACACATTCACGGTTCTCGGAAATTATCCCATGTTGATGGCCTAGGGATACGTTTCTAATATATAAAATAATAATTACCAGACAGTGTTTTGAGACGTGAAGGCTGGCCAGAAACCGGAGCTCCGCGGGCTGACTTGTCTGTATGGAGAATTAGAGTATTCCCCTTTTGTATAACACAATGAACTCGATTTCCGGCGTCAGAGCTAACGATAGGTGGCGAAAATCCGCCCTGGGCGTTTATGTGGTTGTCGGCAGTAAACGGGGAACGTTTAATTCGCTTGGAGGGCGAGCTATTTGTATTAGGGTAGAGACCGGAGGTATCTGACGAATTCGAAGGAGTAGAGCAGTTGCTTCCAAAGGCAGGGGAGAGTCGGAAAGTCTCTGATGATGTTTCGGATGCTGTTTTCTGTATAAAAGCGTCACGGTTGATGAAGGTGCTTGGCTTATCGCGGGGCACGCTGAGATTATCCGTTGTGTTGTTGACCTCAACTTCATCAGCAACTACCAATCCATTGGCAAAGTCTAAAAAATAATGGTGACAAAAATAACAAACCAAAAAATTCAGGCTCTGATTTTGCTACACTTTTGGAAGTAATATCCGTTAGCAGATCATCCCTGTAATCTTTTCCCATTAGATCATCAAGAACATCCGTAACCCATGGCTGTTCCAGATCAAAGGAGCACTAAACAATATAAAAACCCAATCCAATCTCACCAAGTCCTCGTCGTCAATGGGAGGGAAAATATCACTTAGCGCAAGAGACTCCATCAATAAACGACCTTCACTTAATAAAAACCGCCAGAAAAGTACGAGTCATTTGCCTTGATCAGAGTTGTAAAACAAATAATTCTTCATTCAACCAATGGTCTTCTTAGTGATTTTAAAACATAAATTCGACAATATCTCGTTTTTCAGCTTATGTTTTAAATATAATATTCTAAAAAGTAAATGCACGCGCAGATCACTTACGTCAGCGCATTCGGACTACTTCTGATTTGACTGGCCGCTTTTGCCGTCTTTTATTGTGCGTGTATTATGCTGAATCCGGGCAAGGTTGGTCTCGCTATAAGCAGCTGATGTTTATTGTCTTGGTTATACGTATTAATTACTACTCACCAATATATGACATATAAAAAAACGTGGATTGGTACCGTCAAGCGGGTGTAGAGGGAATACATTCTATTTCCAGTGTGCCTCAGGGCAACGAGAAATTAATCAAATCTGCTCCTAACCGGCTTTAGATCGCATTGTGTTGGTAACTACAATCAGCTATACATGCTAAATAGGGCCTTCAATTGGAAGTTTACAACCGAACTTAGTAAACAATGTCGATATTTAAGTCGCGCGATGTCCAAGTATTCATTAGATAATGAAAGATAAATATGAGTGTTAATCACCCTAAAAAGTTACAGTCCGCATTTATCCGAAAGTTCTCTACGGATTGCAATGAAATTTAACCACTGCATTCGAATATAGGCGTGTTCGCACCGACCAACCACTACCATGTTCAAAACAATGCCCAGTTTCATGCAGTAGAAAAGTTAATGAGCACCGCCGTAGTAGCAAATGCGTGCTCATATTACCCATTCTTTGTTTCCCCCGTTTTTAAAAGTCCATTAATTTCGATTGTTGACGGTACTTAAGTATTCTATGAGAAAAATGAAACTAGCGGTGCGTCAAACGGTGATAATCGCCCATCGTCAATGATAAATAGATCGAGGTGAGCAGACTTCTGGGTTAAATTTCCCCTTCTATCTATCTATCTATCTATCTATCTATCTATCTAAATGAAAAGGCATTATTAATAGCCAAATATAGACGAATTTGGACACGTAACGTATTTCAGTACTAATTGGAACATTGACGAATATTTTAACTGGATTCAGTCGATTGAATCCGCACAATAAAAAATGGTAGATAAAAAATATGTTTTAAGGTAGTTTTGGAGCATGAACTATTTACGTACCATTTTTCCTGAAACGAATTTTTCAGCCTTAGTCAAATAGCATTATTTCTCAACCTCATATTAGTTAAGCACCTTATTGCACCCTATGTGATACCAAAGCAATATACTTCTCATGGGATGTATATTCTTTTTTAAAACCGGCATTGAACGAATGATTTCAGATTGATGTCAACGAATGAAAACGATGTATAATACTTTGAAAATTACAAGAATTGAAAAATATAATAGTGCAGTCTAAGAGTTTAGAAATAAACGCGACAACGGCTGCGTCCATAAAAAAACCCTTTACTAATTCGACGACAGCACTTGCAGAAATCTTTATTTGCACAAAGGCGTCAGAACCATTTTCTTCTTGTTAAGCAAATTTATATTTACTTCTTCTTTTCTGACATCATGTTTTTTGTCCAAAAAAAGTTTAACGGACTCTCCAATACATGCATATATATGTAAATATATGTTTTATCGTTCTTCATTAACCGCAGCGGTCTGTTTGGAGTTTTCACTTGTGATAGAAAATGTGAGTTTGGTGTGGCATATTCAACTGAAAACAACACATATATCTTTCGTTGAAATAACGCCTTCCTAGGTCGTCTGAATTTGGTTTCTATTGAAATATTATAATTGATACTAATTACCACGGATCAAAATTGATTATAGCAACGTATGCAGCGGCATACAGTTGCCCCAATTTTTCAGACACGATCTGATATATTTTTCTTCAATTGTCCTTAAGTTGGACAGGTCATTTCTAAAATGCTGCCTGAACATATTATGTTTACATTGCAACGTTGCCAGTGGCGTAGAAAACCGTAAAGGTAACTGGATTACCTATAAAATATTCCGCTTGAGATGACAGATTATTTCGGAAGGGTATATTGAGTCTTCACCACCAAATAGACAAATTATAAGCTTCAGCGGTATTATAAAGGAAATGTGTGGTTCAACGTGTGGTGCGTTTCCCCATCGACGTATTGTAGGTCGCACTTTGGGGCGAAGCTTGAATATTTGCTCTCATCGAGAGCTGAGATGATCAGTTGTATGCACCGTCCGCCACCCGCGGAAGGCAACAATTTGGAAGAATTACTGGGCGAAGAACCTATACCGCCTATTCCGGTGCCTAAACCTAATCTGCCCGTGTGGCCTGATGAAACAGCCGCCGCTTACTGTGCCCTTACGCCGCCGCTCGAAACATTTATGGTAGTTCCCGATGACGTTCGGAGGGAGCAGTTCTTTCGCGTAAGATATCTTGTTGCTTTCCACGCCTTAAATGCACCTCCTTTTTTAATAATTTCATTCACTTTCTCCAGACTGCTCGCCCTGATGACATGCTTATCGGCAGCGTTAGTGCTATTCAAGAGTCGGGTTTGATTATTACTTTACTGGCCTACGATCAGGGGCCTCGTCGTGATTTTGATGGCCTTAGATTGACGGTAAGCATCCATTCTATTGCCCTACACGTGGACCGTTCATCATTAATTAAAATACTCGCAAATGTAGGGATTTTGTCCTGTTCGTCAACTTCCGAAATATGCAACACATGGAAATGCGCTGGACGCCTTCCAAATGAATGACAAGGTTCGAGGTAAACTTCATATTTATTTGGTTTTGATGAATCTGGAAGTACGCGGGGTGTTATGAGTTCTTTATGCAACCGTCTTGTAGCTTTCATTCTGGATGTTCACCATTCCGGTCGTCTTATCCTAAGTATGAACGACAAGGCACTAAACACCGATCTCTACGGCAATCTAACACTTGTAATTTCCCCTTGACTGTGGTTACGTATGGCGAAACTCGTGTTGTTTTTATAATGACTGGTATTTTGTAGGGCATTATTGGCGATGATGATTTACCACTGCACTATAGGTAAATTCCTTATTCCGTGTATTGTTTATATATTTTGTTTACAGCTTGTATAACCAAATGTTTTGCCATTATGGCGGTTAACTTTATACTTTCCTACTAAAAGCGACCTGTTTACCGGATCTTATTAAAGAATAACAACTTAATTATAATAGGACAGATCACAGCACCGCAAAATGTTTTTCTTCTTCTTCTTAAAAATCAAAATGTTTTCTTTCTGAATCCAGACGCCTGCAGAATCTCGACGGCAAGTCTTTCGAGTCTTGTCTAGAGGGTGCGCCGCAATTTCGCAATCCGGATGGCCTTCGTGTCCTCTGCTCCCGGTTCGGTATCCCGCGAGCCTCCGCCTGCAGTTTGTTGCTCTCCATGTCCAAGTATGTCTTCTCCAACCGAGGGCCGGTTAGTTAGAGGCACACCGCTCTCGAATGATCATCGAGGTTGCGAAAAATCGCAGTTGTGCGTCCATCTCACACAATAGGATAAATCAGCCCCGTGTTGAACTACGTTGGATGGTTGCTGGTGGCGCTGAGGACTCCGCCCACTGTACACAATTCCCACGATCTCTCATCCTCCGTTCGGGGATAACCGCTCAAATTTAATTTGATTAGTGGGACAATTCTGGGAGGCGTCAATTTCGATACTTCTTTGTTGAGGCTTATTTCATGAAGTTCCCCAGGGCCAAACGCCAATTGGCTACTAGAGATCTTGGGTTTTCTGCAACGAGGCGACGCTGTTGCTACTGATGATTGGATGATGTTGGATTTTACACACTGTGATAAGGTTAGGGAATAGGCTGACTGGGGTGCTTTCGCTTTTCAGGATAAAATTGCCCAAGCCGGAGATGGCCTGCGAGCTGCGACGCGTCCAACTCTACAACATGTCGATGAAGCAGTACGTCTTTTAGATTGGAATATCATTGGTTATCATTTCCCTGAACGTCACTATTCTCAATGCGCGTGTTTTACTTCCAACTTCTGACCAGTGTCGCCCAGGGCGTCAAGTACTTCAAGGACGGCCGCAACACCGAGGCCCTGCAGTGCTATAATTTTGCCATCGAGGTTGAGAACAGCAACGCCGACGCCTTTGTTGCTCGTGGGGCACTGTGAGTTCGCCTGTTCTAGCCTGCCAGCATCCGCGACTGCATTTATCCCATTCCCATTTACAATCTCACCAGCTATGCTTCTATCGGAACCTACGTAAAGGCGATTGACGACTTGGAGAAGAGCCTGGCCCTCCAACCGAACCACGCCAACGCCAAAAACTACCTCGGCCAGACCCTGCTTGCCTATTCTTGCGAGTGAGTGTTCCGCCCCAACAGGGCTCTCTTTATTGACCTCCGATGCACTTATCTTTCACCCTGGTTGTCCGTCAACAGACTCACCTCCAAGGAGCCGACCAGGGCCGCCCAGATGCTCCGACGAGCCCTCATGTTGGACCCCAATAACCTGGAGGCCAGAGAGGCCCTACGGGATCTTCCTGGAGGCGATGGCGTCCCTGCCAGCCGTGATGTCAGCATGGTGAGTTTCTGTACTTCCTCCTCCCAGCGAAGTTGAGCTGCGTCCACAGCCGCTACGTGTGCACCAATTCCAAGATTCTTCCATGAAGCAGCAGGCCCAGCATCGAGTAGGAGATTTATTTTTTGCGGGTCGCTTCACCAGTACCCCCGCAATGTTATACCAATAGCCAATCTAACTCGCCGTGGCCAGGTTTCGCAGTTGTAGGTTAGGGTAGTGCTAATCATTCTGTTGTGGACAGAGTCGCTAAAATTTCATGTTATCACCTGCACTCTCTTTCTCTCTCCCCCGTAGCGTTCGTGGTCCCGATCTCCCTCTCCCACGGCGGCCTCGTCCAACCCCGTCGTGGCCCCCAAGCGACCGCCACCCGCAGCCTACGGGGGTGGGGCCTCCCACCAACCACCACCACCAGCAGCAGCTCTTCAACAGGGCATGGCCTCGCACTTTGAGCGCTCCCGAGAAGCCCTCGTGCAACTGGTGGAGGAAGACCGCTCCCGTCGTATGGCCTCCGGTTCTTCTACGCATCGCGAACCCTCCAACGACGACGATTTCCTTTCACCATCTCGAGGTAGCAGACCGTCTTCTACTTTCCATGCCGTATATCGGTCGGCATTCTATGCGTGAGAGATCTGGGTGGTTAGTTGGTCGGTGAAGTGGTTACGATACATCCTCCAATACCGTCGGCTTCGTGGATTTCGCTACGTTGAGGAATATGTTGTACAGGCGACGTTTCTACCGCCATTAATCGATGCAGTTGAAGATGGCAGTGGGTATCCGGGTGGCGGTACTTCTTCTTCTTTGAGCGGTCATCTGTTCCTGCTGCTTCGTGGATGCCGCGGGTCGTAACCGCCCACGCGCGGTGATCGGAGGCTGCTAGGTCAGAACGGATGATACACAGGCTTGTTTGCTGCTGTCGGATCTCCTCCTTATCTTACACTTTGGCATTCGGGAGTATTTTAGAGCCCAGGTATGGGACATGTTCGACCGGTAAATTGGTTGGTAATGGTGTTTGGAGCATGACGAAAAGACTCTGAGTGTTGAAGTGTTTATCTCCAGCCCGACTGCCTTTGGTTGGTCATTTATTCAGCTTAGTACTGGTTTCAGGCCACTGGACAACGATATCGCCACTTGGAAGCCATTGGAATCGACGAGGTATTTTTACAGTCCCCAGTCCACTACGTAGTTCAACAGTACGGGTGGTAGAATATTTTTCACGAAATGCCGACCGCTTCCATTCCTTCAAAGTGTGACTCCCTGTTTACTAAATGAGATTACCTGGTTGTTATGGTTGGCTGGTGGTATTTGTGGCGATGTTCCATTATTCGGGATCCCGTCTTTCCGATTGTTCGATCCCTTGTTCGCCTTCTGTTTCTTTTTGCACACACAACTTGTGATAAAGTGCCGACAGCAGATGCGATTGGTTGTCAAAGTGCAACCTCGTTGACCGCATTTTCTAAGGCGGGCTGCTAGGCTATCTTGACGCAAGGGCGTGGTTAGATCCGTTCTTGTTGCCGGTTAACGCGTCTCGGTGTGATCTGCAGTCTTCAATCGAGGTTTCCCAACGTTTGGTGTATTCGATTTGGTACTATATGCGGCCGTCGCTGGAGTACCACGTTAGATGGTGTTTTTGGGGGTGCTTGAAGCGCCTATTAGAAATGCCGAGCCTGTTGTATTCCGTAAAGCTTTTGAGCCGTTCGCAGTTGGGGACTCGATTAACTGCCTCGGCAATGATGGAAAGGCTGAAGGGGCTGCCGCGAAAGCGAATAATAGTCAGTCTAATAGGTACTGATTCCCACACGATTACTGCATTTGTTGGTTCTTCCCCGAACTTATGACGTGTGTCTCACGTGGTGGTAAAACAGCCACCACCATCGTCGAACTTTGCAGTGCATCTTCACATGCTGTGGGGGGGGGGTTATGTATTCAATTCCCGGCTACGTCTGTTCTTTTCCGAAGCGGTTTACTTGGATTGTGCTCACCAAGTGGTGCCACCAGGTCGATTGGAGTGTGGAGTTGTCATGGGTCCCTTTCGGTAGCTCATTCCACGAAGGTTGAGCACTCCATGATACCTGTACCTCGATGAGGAGTTGGAGACATTCTGGGGATTTTGTTGTTGTAGCGAAGTCTGTTACACCTTTTGCGCAGTCGCCCACTCTAATCTCCGCGAGGTAAGAACAATGCCAGGTTTTTTGGGCAGTTTTTGTTTAATCCGACGCTCGCCCGTTTTCACCTCCTAACTTCTCCACTTTTAGCCCGACAACAGCGCGCGGGCGACTTCGGATACGGTGACGATGTGGGTTCATTTGATCTGCCCGCTTGCCGCATTCATTCATTGGTTGGTTGGTTGATTAACCGCAATTATCCCTTCAACAGGAAAGGCCACCTGCTGCCGTTGGTAACCCGATCGAGCCGAAGAGCAATTTGGCAAAAATAGTCATCACACGCGATCGGGTAAGCAGGGCTGTTGTGGAGGCGCTCGAAACGATTCCACCGATTCTATTGTACTCCACTTTGTGTTCAGTCCGGTCGAATGATCCGCTGCGAAGACGAGGGACAACAATGGGAGGACAATGGTGGCGGTGGTGGTGGTGCTGTCGATGTTCGTAACCGCGGCCACGGGCGCGATTATCGTCGGTGAGTCGACGTCTTTCTTTCTTTTTGTATTGATTTTATTGATCGCAAGCGCTTTATCCAACTACCTTGAGTCAACTCATTAATTTTGTTCCTAACGGAAGGGTGATCGACTCCCCGGCGTCTGTAAAAACCTTCGTGGCAAACCCCCATTGAGCAGCCGGTTTATCGTCTAGTAAGAGATTGATTTTCAAACGAAGTTGGCAATTACACATTTGAAAACCATTCCTCCCTCGATGGTTTCATTGTTATTGTCAAATTTGTGAAATATTTGGCCGCCTTATTTTCTGGCGGTTCAGGGTGAGTTAACACTAAATAACTACGAGCAGGTAAATTGACAAGAAATTAGGCGCTTGGCGCATAGAGAGGCGGCCCTATCCATAGAAAGTGGATGGGTCGACCTTGAACAGGTGTACTTCATGCACCTTAATCAACACCCTCCGGTGGCGGTGTCTGCCGTTTGTTTGGAATCACCTCGTGTCTGTTTTTTTTCGGGTTGTAGTTACGATGACACCGAGGAGCAGACTCGCAAAGGGTATTCATATTCGATGCACGCACATACACACACACACACACACGCTGGAGTCTTTTAATCTGTATTTATTTTATTTCAAGAGGATATGACGAGGAAGCTGCCGGCGCCGCGGCCGCCGTCGTCGTCGACGACGAAAACCGTGATTGGAGAGTCGACCACAGTCGCAAGAGGTTTGTTTTGTATGAAAGCTAGCCCCCCTCGTACTACTCACCAACTTTATTCCGCTGACTTGCGTATTGTTGACGTTTCGCGAGTGTGGGTTGAGATGGGAAGGAATTGGGCAGCCCGGAAGGTGCAAATACTTGTCCTGAGGATAAACTGGTCTCGTGTGTCTCCCGGACTGCGGGTCATTCACTGTATGTCCGATGTGACGGTAGCAATAAGCGTTATCAGTTTTCCGCCACTGCGGCATCCTTAGCCTGGTGTCTGCGAAAGGCGACGGTTTGGCCGATCCTCGGTGCTTAGCCATCAACGTCGTATTATAGATCTGTCTGAGACACCGGTGGCGAAAAATTGCCGTCTTTCTGGAACAGAACTTCATTCGCCTAGGCACAGGTTGTAAGGCAGCTGGTCTGTCGACGGCAGAAGAACCCCTAATCAATTTGTAGTTGGCGGGGACCTGTTTCATTGCTCGGACCGTCGCGTAATTGAACAACACCCCTCTGACACCAATGTGGTAAAGGTGTAATTCCGAACTATAAACTGGAACTCTCGCAGAGGGGAAGACGATGGGCACTAGTTCAGAAGGTAGCAGCTTCCGGTATTATCCAGGTCAAATTCCCGCCGATTCAATTATTGGCTGTTTGATTTTGTGGCGATGAGGATGAGGGGCTTATTGCCCTGACTCGATCGAAGTGCTCAACCCTGTGCCTGACCCGTGTGCATCGATTTGTGGTCTGGTCAGGTAGTATCTTTTTTTTTGTTTATATTTCCAGACGTGACGATTGGAGGGAACAGGAGGATAACCTCACCAACCACCCAAATCCGGGCCAAGAAGATCACCAAATACCCCAATCGGAATTCCAGTACGATCGAAGGGTGAGTCCGCTGATTTTCAGGATCACCAAACATACGACAATGAGGGCGATTTAGATTTTCGCCGATGGTTGTACATTCGCATCCCACGCGTATCACACTAGCAACGCAGCATGTCTCCATGGAAACACCGGTCGTGTGCGTGTGACTAACCCACGGCACTCGGCCTGTTTCTAGTGGTCGTTTGTTGTTCAGAGGCTTGAAGTATCTCCTGTTAATATGGAAACGAGCTCAGTAAATCGATGCATCGTGAGTCTTCATCTTCATTGTCCTTTTCTGTTGATTGCCATCCAATAGGTCTACACCCCGCCCAAGGACGCCAAAGAAGTTGAGAACGGTGTTCTCACCCATTACGTCAATAAGAGCGATCTCCCGCTCACCTCGAAGACCCTCCAGGATCGCGTCCAACAGCGTCTCAAAGACATCGAGCGTCGTCATGGTGAAACCGGTGGCGAGGGACAATGGCGCGGTCGTGGGCGTGGTGGTTATCGAGGCGCTGGTGGTCAATTTTTCAATCCTCGCGGAGGTGGAATGCCCCCCAGAGGTCGTGGAATGTGGAGGGGTGGATGGCGCGGCGGCGGTGGTGGTGATGACGGCGGCGATTGGAGAGGTGGCCGCCGTGGTGGTGGTGGATGGTATGGCAATCGGTGGGTTTTGTCCGAGTGTTATTTAAAAGGGAACAGCTCTCCCATCCACGAGGCTGGCTCACGCGATTTGGAGAAACGGTGGCGAAACATCGCTTCGACACAGAGACGATACATCGATTTACCTCCGATCAGCTGCAACGCTAGGCCTATGTGACACCGGTCCATTATTCTCTCCCAGCACACAAACATAACCCCAACTTTCCGTCTCCTTTTACCAGAGATCGATATGGTGGTCCGGATCGCCGAGGAGATGGCGGTGATGGGGGTGGCGAATACAGACCACCCATGGGACGGCGTCGACCGCGCAACGATCGCTCGAGGTCACCGGGATCACGTTCCAAGTCACCGGGAGTCGTTGGCGGTGGCGTCAGGTCATCGCGACGATCAGCGCGAGCAGCTGACAGCCGTTCACCGTCGCGATCACGTTCTCGCTCCTACTCTCGCTCCGCCTCCAGATCTCCGTCCCCCTATCCCAGAAAGTAAGTCCCCGCACTCGTGGCCTCTGTTACAACAGCCGCCAGGGACCTATGAGGAAGTTTATCCTCTGGTACGAGATCGTTGAAGGCGTGCGTCGGAGGAGGAGGAGGAACCAGAAACGAATCACACTCGCTTCCCGCCGGGTCTCCCATCAGCGTTCATGCCCGACTACGATTCGTGAAAGAAGTAGGACGGAGTTGTGGGTTTCCAAAAGGCCATCCAAATTGACTTGGCGATCTCCTACTAGAGGATAAACCGGTTGCTTCATTTGGGTCAGAACAGACGGTGGTCCAACGACGCATCCCGTAGACCTTCTGTAGCTCTAATCGCTCCACGGCCCGGCGTAAGACCGTAGCCATCATGGTCTCAACACCGTCGCATTATTTCGTTGTTGTAAGAGAGCTTGTCGCGCCAGTCGGCGTTTAGGCTTCGTCGTCGAAACCAGTTATCGATTACGTTCAATCTCCTGGTGTCTTCGACACGAGGTTTCACAGGCGGATTGGTGTGGATGGGTCGGATAGCACCACCGTGTGGGCGAGGGCTCCAACCCTTTTGAACACGAACACACCTTAACCGCCCATTTTAACCGGTCTAGACGCATCTCCCGCGCGCGCTTAAGGACCCCGCCACTAGCCCCACTGAACAATCGCCAGAGTGACTCCGAGGAACAGCTGGCCGACGTGGAGGCCTTCGTTGCCCAGTTGCAGGCCAAGCGGCAGGCGGAAGAGGAGGCCGTCAGCGTTGCTGGCCAGCCTCTCATCGGCCCCAAGATGCCCGAATAGGCTTGGCTGGCTAGCTGGCTGGCGATGTGTAGGCGAATCGAGAGCATTTCGTTGGTAACACTCCTTTTTTTAAAAAAAAAGCTTTATTATATACTCCCCGTACGTTGTTCATGTCCAATAAATCACAAAGAAAACAGCTGCTGTTCTATTTCTCTCTTTCGTCAACTCGAGCAATGCCGGGCTGTTTTGGTGAGCCTTTAGGTTTCTCCTTATGCGAACCCCGAGTCTCAACCATCACCGATACGGCAGTCCATCGTGGGGGGTTAAGGCGGGTCCAATAAAACGGTCCTTTGTCGGCATGGCCTGCATATCTAGACGCGGTTCTAAAAGGGACTGTTGGGAATCCTTGTCCGTCTACGTTCACACATAGCCAGGTCGTCGGGATATTTGATTGGTGCAATGCTGTTGGGTGACCGCTGTCTATATGGCAATCAGCGCTTCATTGAGGTCATGAGGATCAAAACTTCGCATAAAAAACACGGTGACAATGCTTTTAGTTCCTGCTTCACTTGTTCTGGTTAAAGTTACAAAAATCGGGACAAATGATGAATGGCTGCATTTTGATATTCGAACACGCATTGGCCAAAGGATTTACATTTCGATACACTTGAATAGAGACTGGAGGGTTCATCTAGTATACGATGAGCGGACAATGAACGGTACAACAGAACCGTCTCTCCGGGCGTCCAATACCCAGGCCCAACTATGAGCAACAACTTGACATCGTCTGGAGAGAATGCGTGAGTGTTCGTTTGTGTTGACAGTGGATCCACCAACCTGGGTGCTTTCGTGTCGGCTTCAGGGGAAGCATTGGGCTTATAGCAGCTGGATGCAGGTTTTTACGTTGATTTGGTGGGTAAGTAAACTGGAATACGCCATCTTTTTATCGAGTGCGTTCGAGATACGACCAACTTTTACTTCGCAGTTGTGCATCTGCTGCTTATCGAGAGAACGTTTCGCCCAATCACCCACGGTGGTGAGTCGAGACTTGAGCAACACCCTACCTTTCCCATCTTCGTAGTTTTCCCTTCATACAAACACATAAATGCTCAAAGTCTGCACGCGCTTATATTCGTTACCATATATCTGTTCATCTCTTTATATCCATTGAATGCGTCCTCTCGTTGTGGGTGCCTGGGACGTGCGTCAGTGTTCCGCGATAACCGTTACAAAACCCCCAGCGAAGGTCCAAATCCCACCACTGGAGAGCGTCACAAGCTCGGACGCATTCTGACCGGAAGGACTAGGCTTCCTAACGTATTATGGTCAAAGCAACGAATCAATTATACTTCATACCTCTTTAGTTTAGCGTTTAATCAAATATGGGCGCTAGCTTTAAGCTGACCTTTCTCCGACAGATGACGTCTGTGGAACCCGACGTTCTTGATTGGTCCCCATCCTGTCTTATGGCAAACCACACGCCCCCAGTCGATTGGTTCATTTAAGCCACACTCACTTGGTCATGCCTTCGGATAGCGCTTAATTCACAATCACTAACCGGAAGAACCGTCTTTAACTCGGCTTCCATACTTGTTATGCTCAAAGCAACGATCAGCCGCGTTTTTTCCTACTCAAACTCCCCCCGAAAGGACACACATTGTTTAGTAGGTTATCCCATTTTATATCGCCATTTCCGGGAACCCTTACTTTACTTCTCAATAAGAGCAATATTGGACGCGTGTCCTTTACAATAACATTGAATATAAAAAAATAATCCCCCGAAAGATGAGACCACAAGAACTGCGGCAGAAATAGTGGCTGGCCCTTTGCAAAACCAGTTTAGATTGTGATCAGTATTTTATTTGTGCAGAAATGGAGAAATACACCAAATCAGTGTTATTGCGAGGAATATTGCGTGTTCTAAAAGAGAAAACAAGACGACCTTGGAGATGTGGACATAAAATTGTCGATTCTCAACGTCAATACCATTATCCAATGTTTTATCTAATGTGACCGGATGCCAAGAATGGCAGTTTTTGCCAAATCCTGGTGAAAGAACACAGACCATGGCTCCAGCTTACCGGCATCATTCCAAAAGAGATCTCGTGGGTTGCCGGGCTATATGACTGTTGTCTAGACAATCGTGCGGTACTGGCGTATGTGCTTCTGTACAAGTGGAGTTGGGGACGGCTTCTGGCGCGCTGAAGGGTGTTCTCAAAAAGTGGATCGAAACGACTAAAATATTGAAAAACGACCACAATCAAGATAGGTTATTGACACCAAAGTAAAAGAACAAATATATATTAATACATATCCAGGAGGCTTTATGCTAGTTAGTGACTATAATGGATTAGCGCATTGCTGCGGTTAAGATCGTTGTTTGCTGAGTGTGTCCTCTACGGTAGGATCTCGCCTTGAAAAAAGGGGAGCGTTTGAAATTGTCAATTGAACAGTTTTCATTGATGTTAACTAGAAGCGAAAATGTAGACAAAACCAATTCAAAGCCTATGAATAATGTTTGCCAATGATCTAGGATATATTCAGAACACACAATCAGTTTAAACGGCACTGTTCTACAAAGACCACGCAATCAGTTCATCGTAACTAACGTTAATATTGTCGGATACACAGTAATAAACACTAAGCTCGTTGAAACTCTAACACCCCTTGTTTTACTGTGATACTTTACCTTTCATGAGAGGCGCGCGATTTACCATTAGCTTCCGCTAACAACCCTTGTCAGGTGCAAACGCATTGCATCAGACTTGCCGACCGTCGCCCAGAAGCTGTTTCCGCAAACTCTTCATCCATCTCCGCACCACGCAAACCCAGATGCTCTACGGAATCTCTTCCTGAAAATTAACTATCTACACTTTGTTATCCTCCTCAACAATCATTATCGTTACAATACTTTATAGTTCATCCAGCATTCTCTTCTATCATTCGTTAACCTGACGCAATGCGCATTTAAATATCACAGGAGACTCGGAAACGTTTAATAAGAGTTATTTTTATCCGAAGAGACTCACCAACATATATGACAGTTCCTTTCACTGGTAGACAGTCTCCAGGCTCTATCACTTGCAGTCCAATTTGGACTCACCTCTATTCTCATTGGTTGCGAGCTGGGAGTGTAAAGTGAGCAATTGTTGTGGTGGATGAGTTTCGCATTGAAAAACACTCAGAATTGCTGCGACTTGGAGCGACAGACCGTGCGGTGAAGCTGTTTGTGGAGGCGATTGTAGCTGTGAATTAACACGGAAGTGTCATGTTTCAGCAAGTGCGGCCGCGCGCGTGTGTGTGTGTGTGCTATTAGCATATAAGAGATTATACCTTCGGGCAGAATGTTGTTCAGCGTGTTCGACGTCTGATTTGATGTGCCTCACGGTGTGAATAATGTTCCGGAGGGCTCTCAGCCGAAGGTGGTTTTGTGTGGATGTCTCATCAGAGCGGTGTGGGCGTCGTCCAGGACTGGACTCCTGAAATTTAACAAAGCCAACTACTTGCTATTTGAAAGACACGGCTGCACTAAGTAATGAGAAGATATCGAAGAAGTTTAAGTAAGAGGAGAAGTATGGGGAAGATAGTTGGAAGGTTGGAATGGAGGTGTGTGACGAAAACGAGACAGGCGACAAGGGGATGGTTGTGCCGAAGGGGTTAGATTGGAAGCCAAAGGACGAGCGTCAATTTTCTTCATTACTGAGTATATATCGCCAAATAAAAGACCAATTCGTCGCCGTCCACGCTTAACATTAACCAAATATCTGTCTTGGAGTTTGCAGCAAGATGTCTTTTTGACGATTTTTAAATCTATCACTCAAACAAGATTCTTTATTCAATGACTAGACACTTTTGTTTGATTATTGCACCGATCTACGAGAAAATCAAATTCTTACGAGCCGTTATATGAATGCGATGGAATGTTTCGATACCCACAAGCATTATTTTCTTTCTAGAACTCCAAAGTACAGTGTGGGTGGGGACATACTACACATAGGATTAACTTAAACCCAATACTGTTTAGTCCAATCCTTTAAAACAACAGTCTCGGTTTTTAAGGGCGGGAAATATAATGCAGTTAAATGTCAAGACAGAAACCTACTCTGGATCCATCGCCGACGGCCACACGCGTCCACGACTGCCTGAGCAACCGTTTGTAGTCTTCCTCAAGGTCGTGCAGAGCGGCGTCAAATGATGTCTGATATGCACCCCGATGCAGCCTCCGTGAAGCCTCTCGCAGTTCTTGGAGCCGATCCTCTCCCTCCTGTGAAATAAATTGGGTCACTGATAATATTTCAAAAATGAAAAGTGTTCGTGTTATGTCAAATTACCAACCTCCAATGATAATCGTTGACCGTGATCTCTGCCCAAACGGCGTTTCTCCAAGATCCACGACTGAAAACCTTCTCGACTAGCCAGGTAGGAACGCCAGTCCGTCTCGATTTTGGTTAGCTCCATAGTTGCACATTTTAACTACAGGAGACACAATAAAAACAATTGAGCTTCTCCACCAATCATGACCTCGTTCAAAGAGGCGATCATTAAATCTCGAACGCACACGTGGATGCAGTGGGGGAAGAGTCTTACTTTTTTAATTAGTTTATCAATACGATTGAACAGCTCTTTAATGCGGAGAATCATGGATCGATCACACATTGTGAGGTGCTTCGTCAATTCTGTTGGATCCAAATCATCAGGACACGGTAGCGATTCGGTTGCATTGTCCGATTGAAAACTATAAAAAAGGTATATACTAATCAGAGGGAATAGCGGGTTCATAATTCGTAGTCACCCCATTGGCCTACAGGGATTCCGTAGCCACACTCGATTTGGCCAATCCGCTAACAGCTCTTTATATTTTTTGACCTATTTGTTAATTGGCTTCAATAAAAATTACATAGCAAGATAAAAAAGAAATCCCTTCAATCGACCAAGTTAAAGGCTCAAGAAGCCTCAAAGAGGGTAAAAAACGAGCCATTGGGACCTTAAGCGATGCCTTTTTTATGTCACACGCATGACATCCATTATACTGGCACCCCATTGGCTAACGCACACCAACACGCATGTAATGACCTTCGCGTGTATAAATAAAGAAAACCTTGCCGCTCCTCATAACCAAGACACGCCCAGCATGCGTCTCGACAGGTCATGGCCTTGTCGATATTTTCGTCCAGATCGGGTTCTGTCTATTGCTTGAATACTAAACAATAATATTCATTCCCGACCTTCATATTTGACCATCGTGCCATGAAGTCTTTGAATTACCACATACACACGCTATATAGTAATTACTATTGGGGTTAAACCTTCTAAATTGATAATCCAGCGTTTTCCGAATAAAATTCGGGACATTCACATTTTAATGCACTCCGATCAATTAATAACGTAAACGCCATGTGGTTCATTGATTATTTCCTACAAATTTCCCTTTGTCACTAAGACAACGGTACTTGTTGAGTTGTTAACTTGCATTTGTCGAGCGTTTGTTTACAGACGTTCACAGAATCACGTGGTTACCCGAATAGAGGGTATCAATCGGTCTCGGGAAAATGAAGAGTGTCCACGTGGGGATTGACAGCCATTGGCTGGGAGCAGCTTGCATAAAATGCAGCCTCTTGTGATTCAAATGTTGTCTCATTACTTGAAGCTGGTAGGATTGAATTGAAGTGAATCTGCCAACTTTATGGCACAGAGTGAATGTGAGGGTTAATAGCGGGAACGTGGTTGTTAGATATCGTCTTGACGACAACTCACAAATAAATAGCCCGGATCAACTGGTTCCGCGCATCGTCGATTCTCTCCAGAGCAGACGCGCTTTCCCGCAGCCTCGCAGTGACTTCGTCGTATCCGCCGACAGGGAAACCTTTGCCGGGAAATTTCGCCACGACCGCGTCTTCTTCTTCACACAGAAGAACCTCGGTTCGTCTGAGAATACGCGAAAATTCCACCAATGAGACCAGCTGCTCGTTCGATTCGGCCTGAAATTGAATGGAATTTGAGTAAAGTGTGCGGCGCAATTCCTTGAACTATTCGTCATATGTTAGCGTAGCTTCTCCGGGTTAGTCAGTGCGTGGATTGTTTTATGAGAATTAAAGGATAAACGTTCACCAAGTCCAGTGTCCTTGAACCGGTGATGGGGGGAAGACCATCAATGATCGGCGAAATCCACGCATTGGTAATCTTCGCTGAACATTGTTTTGTATTCGCTGATAAACATCCCTTCTACTGAATACTTATAAGCAACCGCATATCGGAGCGCATCCGCTGGTTAGAGAGAGTGCGCGCGTGCGTGCGTGCTGGTGAAAGCAAGCGAGCATGCAAGGCACGCGTAGTTGAGTGTGCGTGTGTGTGTGAAAAGAGTGGTTGTGGTTGTGTGTGGCAAATTGCTGGCTGGGCGTAGTGGCGAGCGCCTGTAATCCAGCGACCTGGAGGCCGGGTGGCGGAAACTGTCGACGCTGGGAGTTGCAGCCATCGGCGCGCACATGTTGATCGGGCGTCCGCGCTAAGCACGGCGTCGATATGGCGACCCAGTCGGAGGACTGCGGTCTCCAGGTCGCCTAAGGAGGGGCGCATCGGGCCAGGGGGGAAACCCAGCAGCCAAAAGTCCCCACGTGGTGCAGTAGCAGGATCGCGCCTGTGAATGGCCGCCGGTGGATGGCCCAGTGGACGCGCGGCGACTTCCACCCTTTTACACCACCACTACCACCACTACTACTACTACTACTACTAACTTCTTGAATATTCTGGTTCAGTGGTGACTATCTATTAAAACAATTTTGATTGGCCTATCGACACAAATTCCCTGTTATTCGGTCTTTCTC